>JADNRX010000239.1:0-85839 GCA_015501595.1 Hymenopellis radicata | reverse complement strand
TGTCCTCTATACATGATCCCTTTATGACCAATCGGTGAATGAGCGAAATCAATCTCCACTCTCGGGACATGCGATACCAAGCTGAGAAACCCTTGCAGAGGCGGTGGGAATGTTGTTGGATTGTTCAGATCGTCCTCGGGGATGAGGCGCAACTCCTGTAGGGTGCATCGCGATCTGGTCACGAACGCACGGAAAATGCACCAAGTCCGTTTCGATGAACCTAGTGCATTGGGAAAAGCCCGGAAGCGCAAACGTCTGAAGAGCGGGGCATTGCATATATGACAAGACGGTGAGGGGGCCGCATATGGCAAGGAATGTGAGGCGCGGGAAGACGCAGATAGCGGGAGGTGTTCGTCTTCTATGTTCCAGTTCGCCGTCGATGTGGGCATTCTCTCGGGAGCTGTCTGTGAAGGGACACAAGGTTCGGGCATTGGGATAAGATGTCAATGATATAATGATAGTGGCCGTATCCCAACTTAAGGTCGAGATGGGTGATTTGAGGCCAAGGTAAGAGAATGAAGCGTGGTACATTACCAATGACGCACGTAGCATCGAGAACAACGTGTGTTAGGCGAGGAGCTTTGGATGCGAGGTCGAAGTAAAATGGCTCCGAATCTTGGTCGAAATGCTCTGGAGTCAGACACAATTTCGTGAGTATGCTCATCTCCGGTGCGTCTTGAAAGCACGCAAGGTACCGAAGCCGCAAGCCAGCCGAAGCTCCGATAAACGTGACGCGTGTTGTGCCAGGATACTAGCCCTTCTAGGCATGAGGTCGACAAGAGAGACCTCCAGAGGGGATTTTCCAGACCTGTTGAGAACCTCTTCAAGTATAGGCCCATGGAAAGCCTTCCGCGAAAAATCTTCACCTAAAAATGAGTGCCATAGGCTCGGGTTCTGCCATGCAACCGCTCTCCAATGCCTGCACACCTGTCCGAGAAGCCATGGCATTCGAGACCTGAAGATATGAAACGGCTTCTCAAAAGTCAACGACAAGATGTAGGAAAGAATTTCGGGAGGTAGATACTGGACGGGAGGGTTCAGCATAATGTGCGCGTTCAGGACGCGTTCGGCTTTGACGCGCTTTTGTTCGGCTGCATGCAGCGATGAAACCTTTTATCTGGGGGCGAGCAGCGCTGATTTGTTCAGGCGATGCGCGGTCATCGAAGAGATGTTGAAAGGGCGATGGCGCGTTGAACAGGCTGGGTAGGACGGTGGTGGATTCATAGCCACAATTAGGACAAGAAACGCCTAAGGAGTAGGGTCAGATTTGACTGAGTCAAAGGTGGTAAATTGGAGAATTCCCCACCTGGTATAGACATTAACCTCAAACGTTTGAAGGAATCTGATTCCGATACGTGGATGTCAAGAACAAAGAAGCTGCCGGTGGCTGTACACCAGTGTCCGCAGAAGGTATGCAGAACAGCGCCAATATGGTTTATTGGGCGCGGCTTCAAGGGTATACATCGAGGAGCAAGTAAGCACTGAGCCGTCTGTAGCATCATCGTCGTCGTTGGAAATGAGTATGAGTATGCGCCACTTGTGCAGAGACACTGTACAGCCACCAGCAGCTTTGGTTTTCACCTATGAATTTGATAATGAAATCTTCATCGATGGGCGGCGAGGGCCTACAAATTGAGTAGCCCATCCAAGAGCATAGTTGCCTGTGCAATAAGAAATAGTGTAGTGTGGATAGATATGCACAACAATCATGTAACCTCCTTCCCAAGATCCCACTCCCTCATAGACCCCCTCTTCTTATACTTGATATCCATGACACTAGTACCACCCGAATCCCAGCGATCCGCAACAGCACCAGCAGACGACATCTCCTTCTTAATCTGGTCCTTGCTCAGCCCCATCCGCTCGAGCCGCTTCTTCTCCAGCTTGTCCTCCTTGCGCGCGCGGAGCAAATCAAGCATCGCATCCCAGCCTTCAAACTCGGCATTGTTAATCAGCCCCGTCGCAGGTACTTGGGGCATGGTGAGCGGCGCAACGTCCAGCCGAGGATCATAGGATGCCTCAAAGTACTTGTCCATCTTTGAAGGGAGCTGCGTGGGTGGGTCTGGACCGGGAGACGGGGATGGGGATATGGACATGCGGGAGGACAACGTTGAGACGGCTGAAGGGGAGCGGGTTCGCCGGCGTTTGGGTGGCGGGGGTGTAGAGGGTTTGGTCTTGTGCGCTTTCAGTTTCGCACGCAGCTCTGCCTCTTTGGATTCTCTATCCGCATCGTCATCCCTGTCCGGAGACCGTGATTTATGGCGTCTCTTCTTAGAGTCATCCTGTGAAAGAGACCGTCCTCGAGTGTTCTCCTTGTGAGACTGAGAAGAAGAGGGAGAAGGTTCACGTTTACGCCGGTGTCGTCGATGACTGCGGCCATCAGGGGATTCAGAACGGCTCCGTGATCTGTGAGTTCGTCGGTGATGGGATCTATGAGAGCGGCGCGACTCGTCCTCGCGACTGCGACTGCGGCGGGATTTACGCTTCGTGGACGACAATTCGTCGTCTTTGTGCCGTCTGCGCGAGGTGGACCGGTGTCGCCGTCTGTGGCCCTCGTCCTCCGAGTCCATTCCGTCCCAGGTCTCCCACTCCCTCTTCTTTCGTTTGCGGTCGCCCGTACGCCCGTCCCAGTGGTCCCAGCCATCGCTAACTGGAGATGCATGACGCCGGCGGCCGCGTTCGTTGCCTCCAGACCTCCGAAGACGCTCAGCGGCTACTGCCTCCTCAGCGCGTGCTCGCCGTTGCTTTCGTAAAGCCTCTTCCTTCTCCCGCTGGATCTCCTGGGCAGACTGCGCCTGTGCTCGAAGTATAGTCTTATTGTGTTCATCTGTACTCCGAATGATAGATGAGAGAAAGCGCTTATTGGCTTTCGGTGCATTGCTGTCACTCCTACAAAATATTGGTATAATCACCTTTCACTGATGGAATTATAACGCACAATTGACTCGCAAGATAGGCTCGAATGCCTGTTTGGCTGTATCGTTCCGCCCGTTTCTTGGCGTCTTTGATCAAGAGGTCGGCGACGTGCCGGTCGAGGTCATCGTCGGTGACCGTGTTGGAGACAGAGGCGCCCATTTGTGCTCGGACGAGGTTCGAGACCACGGAGGACAGCGAGGACGACATGTCGCTCGGCGTCGCGGTCATTGTAGTGATGGTCGGAAAGTGACTCTAAACAAAGCAGCTTTCATGATATTTGGTCGTGTTTGGCAAGCGTGGCGCTATTTCAACTCAAAGTTGTGATGTCGGCTTGTTCGTACTCATTCTGGTCTGCAACTTGCGTTATAACTGCCATCATTGATATTCATGATCAAAACAGGCGGTTGAGTGATAAACGAAGACGAGGCACGCACACCCCAACGTCCAAGTGTCCGCCGAAGTTCTATTGATGAGTCGTGAAGCTTGAACCAAAGCTGCTGGTGGCTGTACAGTGTCTCTCCACGACGTCTCTCGAGTCTTACCTGCATCGTCATTTCCAGCAACGACGATGATGATGCTACAGACGACGAAGCGCGCGCTCGCTTCTCGATGCATATTACCCTTGAAGCCGCGCCCAATACGCCTTATCGGTGCTCTGCAGAAACAGACGTTCTGCGCGCCATCGACAAGGCCAAAGTTACCGAGGGTTTCTGTTGACACACGCGCCTTCCACAACTCTGATGTTGCACCCCGTACGCATTCACTTCACCAACTTTGCGGCGCATACTGATTCTAAGCTCAGCGGACAGCTCGACTACAGGTCGCCGGTACGGGTAAACCTCACCATGCATTAACCGTATACTCATTATTGTTATTCCTTAGCGTGCCTTTCGAACTTGCTACGACCTGGCCCGAGATCCTACATACAGTCTTTCGCATATATCGCCAACCGCACGAGCCACTCGAGAGCCGCCTTACACCATACTCCGCATTACTCCTGTACTGCCAAGGCCCTCCCGAGGCATTTGAGTTCGTGGTCGCTCCCCCAGACCCTCTCCCTAAATCTGCTCCCCGTGACGCTGTCGACTTTGACTATCTTGCTGTTTACAACATGCTCCGCCGTCCTGTGATGATTGTGCAAATCAAGCACGACGGGGATGCTTGGATTGACAATTATAATAAGGCAGGACTACGGGCTGAAGCAGATAAACAGATCCGGCGGCGAATCGACATTATGCTTGGCGAGTGTCCTCTCCCCCGCTTGTGGGGTTTGAGTTTTCTCGGAACTTCATTTCGCATTTATCGCGGTGATGTGGCTACTGGAAACATTGAACCTGCTTTTGAAGGTCATCCATGTGAAGGGGCTTGGAATATTGAAATTCTTTCTCAGGAGGGATTGAACCAGATGAAGGAGGTCATACGGGATATTCGAGTTGAAAATGCTGTTCTAAGGTGAGCAGGAATGTGTTTGTGTTACATTTCATTCAAGGAGATTCTCTTCAGGGATCTAGGACATCATGTATGAATATTGAGGAAGGAAGCACTTTGTATACCACTGTAAAATCACCTTCTCGCGAAAGAACCATTTCTTTGAATCAAACGCTCTATTGTTGGGTTTGCCAGTGAGTACTAGTATACGGCTCCGGTCGTGTGGCATTGAGTAAGTGCCTTCAGCGGTCATGTCATCATACACTTAGTAAACTGGAGCTACGCTTCGAACACTGCGGAACATATACACTGGTAAATCACTTTGCGTGGCCCACTACAATCAGACATGGGAGAACGACATAACTCTTTGCACAATGGCACTGTATCTAGGACAACAGGCCAAGATACGCCGTGAACAGACCAGGAAAGAGGATGAGCTGGTGTGTGAACATCCTAGAACCGCTATTATACGACTGAGGCACCTCTCAAGTGTGGCGTCTGTAGACGCGCCCCAAGCATTGCCTCTTTGGGCGAGTATGGTTCTGTCGACACCGCAGAATAGATGTAACATTTACTGCAGTACTGTCGATATCCGACCGATTGTGGCGGTCAAAGGATTGAAGCCTTGTTCGAGGCGGAGAGAGGGAGATACATCTCTGGTCTGCGTGGGTGCGAAGACGTGTGTCGGTGTAGGCGTCGATAGATAAAGCAGAGGTCCAGAGCCGGGAAGGAACTGGTTACGGGGGGTTCTTGACGCCTCGAAAGCGTGTCCAACCAGAGGAAGTGACGATTGGTCGAGGGCGAGAGGATTCCAAGCGGCGGCCTAGGTTTTGATGAACAGTGGTTATCAGAGAACATAGGAGACCGCAAACCTCTAATTGCCATTCTACTAACTTGAAATCCAATCTCGTAATAATCTCAGTCACGGGACGTTCTGGCTTGTGAGCTCGTACCCTGGCTTCACTTATTGAAGTTGAGCTCGACCGTTCCAGCACCGAGATATTTGACAGCATTGGCAGCCGCCACGGCGTTCTCTCCCAAATCCGCTCTAAGCTCGGCGGAAAGGCCAGGTGCAGGAGCCTGTATGTAGGTCAGATGCCATCGTCATCTCAAAAGTTTGCAACAAACCTCTTCTGATTTCTCCTCTGCACCGAACAATCGCATTCCCACAGACTGACAGCATTTCCCAACGTGTCTGAAAACACCTGTACCTCCACATGCCGTCGTCGCTCGATGTATTTCTCAATCAGCACAGTATCATTCCCAAACTGCCTTGAGGGAATTGCAAGATTAATAGAATCTGTCGACAACGAGAAAAACACGTACCTATCATGATATGTTTCGATTCGCTGTCGTACATAAGTCCATCAATTTGGAAGCAAAGGCGAATCAGGCGAATCACCTTTTCGAAGCCATACTACTAACGATGGCACTAGACGGCGGGCCAATGAAGACACTTCCCTCGTTGTGTAAGCGTTCCGCAAAGGTCGCGCGCTTGAACCATAGCTATACAATGCGTTCGAAGTCAGTTGGGCACTGTGAGTAGGGAAGCCATTTACCCCGATGATCTTGTCCATTCGAAGCTGAATGGCTGATCGACCTCTATCAGCAATTACTGCCAATTAGGATCTTGTCCAAGTGCGATCGACGGAGCTGTCTGCAGTGCTGTTGAACTCTGAATCGGGATATGCTGCTAAGTTGGTAAAGTGAACGCGTACAGAATGTAACCTCGTCCTTTAGAGAGTTGTGGAAGGCCCGCATTTCAACAGAAATCCCTCAGCAACTTTAGTCTTGTTGTTGACGTCAAGGGCGGGCCGAGCGCCCGGTTCTGCAGACAGCGATATATCGTATTGGGCGCGGTTTGAGTATGCATCGAGGAGCGAGTCGTGTGTAGCATCGTCGTCGCTGAAGAAGAAGGCAGACGGACCCAAGACGGACCTTTCGCGGAGACCGGTGTACAGCCACCGGCAGCTTCTTGGTTCTTGACTCCCACTACTTATCAAAATCAGATTCCTTCAACCGTTTGAAGTCAATGTCTATACCAGGTGGGGAATTCTCCAATTCACCACCTTTGACTCAGTCAAATCTGACACTCTTCCTCAGACGTTTCTTGTCCTAATTGTGGCTATGGTTCCGCACCCCGCTTGTACGACATTCCATCGCCCTTTCAACATCTCTTCGATGACCACGCATCGCCTGAACAAATCAGCGCTGCTCGCCCCCAGATAAAAGGCTTCATCGATGCAGTGCGCGACGAGCTTTATGACGCCGAGGCTCGAGTCGCTCGCCTCCGTGAAACTTTGCAGGCAGCCGAACAAAAGCACGCCAAAGCCGAAGGCGTCCTGAACACGCACATCATGCTGAACCCTCCCGTCCAGTATCTACCCCCCGAAATTCTTTCCTACATCTTCTCATTGACTTTCGAGAAGCCGTTTCATATCTTCAGGTCTCGATTACCATGGCTTCTGGGACAGGTGTGCAGGCATTGGAGAGTGGTTGCATGGCAGAACCCGAGCCTTTGGAACTCGTTTGTAGATGAGTCTTCACCTACAAAGTGGCAGTCTTCACGAAAGGCTCTCCACGGGCCTATCCTCGAAGACGTTCTCAACCGGTCTGGGAACGCCCCTCTAACGGTCTTTCTCGATGGTAACACCATCACCTGGCCGGAAAGGGCTAGTATCCTGGCACATCACGCTTCACATTTATCGGAACTTCGGCTGACTTGCGACCTTCGATCACTTGCGTGCTTTGAAAGACGCGCCAGAGATGACTATGCTCACAAAGTTGTGTTTGATTGCAGAGCGTTTAGAGGAAGATCCGGAGCCTGTTCCCTTCGACATCGCATCCAAAGCTCCTCGCCTAACACACGTTCTTCTCGATGCTACGTTCGTCCTTGTTAATGTACCACGCTTCATTCTCTTACCTTGGGCTCAAATCACCCATCTCGACCTTCAGTTGGGGTATGGCAACTATCATTACATCATTGACATCTTATCCCAATGCCTGAACCTTGTGTCATTCACAGACAGCTCCCAAGAGGATGCCCGCAGCTCACTGGAACATAGAACACGAACACTTCCCGCTATCTTCATCTTCCCACGCCTCACATTCCTCGCCATACGCAGCCCCTTCGCCATAAGCTTGTCATGTATGCAATGCCCCGCTCTCCAGACGTTTGCGCTTCGGGGCATTTCCCGATGCGGCGAGTTCATCGAAACGGACTGGGTGCACTTCCGTGCGTTCATGGACAGATCACGATGCACCCTACAGGAGGTGCGCCTCATCCCCCCCAAGGACGATCTGAACAATCCAACAACATGCTCACCGCCTCTGCAAGGGTTTCTTAGCTTCGTATCGCATGTCCCGCGAGTGGAGATTGATTTCGCTCATTCAGGGATGGGTCATATTGGGATCATGTATAGAGAAGACAATGTGATCGCCTTTCCGGAGCTGCAGGTATTGACGCTCAAGGCGAATGCATCGGTGTTCCTAGACGAATCTCCTTGGGGGCTCAAGCTCAAGCGCCAGCAGCAGATACAGGATGAAGTGATTGGAGCCGTCGAGTCGTCGTGGCGGGTTCCTGAAGGCGCTACGAGGATTAGGAAGGCGATAATCGAGCTTTCTAGGACAATACAAGGTCTACGCCACGACGATTTTGAGGATCCAGATGTGAAGGTGCTGTATGAGAAGTTGAACGGGACAAAGCTGCTGAAGAAAATGAAGATCCTCAAGGATGAGGGGCTGGATGTGTCTGTTGTATTCTGTGTGCGATGGTATGTCTTTTATGTATTCTTCCTTTCACGCGTGCTGATACTTTTCCCTGGCAAGGTCTTCTGACGACTGGATTGTCAAGGAAAGCACAATGAGGTGCCTATAAGTGTAACTTAAATGACGCAATTCTTAATGGGGGCTATTGAGCAATATTCCGTGTTCTCCATCGTCGGGTCACGGTCCATAGGTTCAATCGACTGTCGTGAACGCCGTGCTCTCGGGATCTGAAGGATGTCTGTCCAACGGATTTTATGGTTTAGAACATACAGAGTGAATGGCGCGGGTTCGCCAGGATGTTCACATTCATGTCAAAGACTAAACCTGATACGCTCAGCGCAGATGCTGCGATCGAGGGAACTTGAGGACCGCTGCATCACACATATCGACTTCGTGATTCTATATACCGTTGAATATATTCCTGACTCTGATTATCAATTATTGATCTGCATAGAGCCTATCACTTGGAGGAACTGAGCAGACTCGGAGAGCCTGGGGTGCTTCCGTCACGTCGTGGCGCGACCCGCCTCCTCCAAATGCGAAGTAGGCCTGAGGCCGAATTTCTCGTCGAATCAAGAAGCGCCTCTGGCATGCGAGAGAGGGGGTGACAACCGTGTTCTGGGGTGGGAAGTGCGCACGTTGCTTCAGAACAATATCACTACTCTACATTCCCTAGATAGTAGATATGCCACCGAAGTGTTGGAGACCCCCGAGCCATTAAACTGCTCTAAACGGGAGATCAAATTCAAAGTCGGCGCTCTGAATCGGACCTGGCTTTGTGTCGTTCTTCCCCGTCTTGCGCCACTTTTACGTGTCCTTTCCAATAGTACATAAACTTGAGGTGTAGTAAGTTCATGTTAGTACATGGGAGCCCTTTTCATCGCGTGTCTCAAGCGTTGAATAAATCTTGACACCTCAAAGAGAGATCGCTTCTGAGGAGTGCGAGCTGGAACTCAAGTGATTCTGAGGTTATGCCAAGGAGCCAGAAGGCTTTGATTAAAGAGAAGTGTAGATATACACAGTGATCAACCTATCCAAGTAGTCCGCGTACTGTCCGTCTAATCCTTTGCACGGCTATATCACAAATTCGATACTGACAGAGCCAGCGTAATATCTTCCTTGTAATAGGTTCCGGTGGTATACGTAGATGGGCCCATTTTTGAACGAACTCAGGTGGAAGTTCAGACCAGCGGTCATACTCCTCGTAGTCGTATTTACGCGGGACGCGTACAATAGGTTCTCATCAAGGTGTGGGACGTGCTGCTCAAAGAACTGCAAAGCCTCCTCGGCTGTAAAACGCGCGCGAACATCCCAAGTCTCCATGCCGTCGATTAGAGGGGCCAGGATAGGTGCGAAGGGAGTCAGGTGCTGTCACAGGTAAGGGCCAAATCACGAGTAATCTTGTTAGAACGGGCGCTCACTTGGAAAAAAATGCTGAACATTATTCCCAAGCACCCCACATCAAATGCGAAGGGCTCATAGTCATATTCACCTTGAGATAAATCCGTAGGAGCATTAAGTGATGCGAAGAGACCGCTCTTGCGTGGCAAGCGACAGGACGCATGCGTTGCAGAGGCGGGGAACATCAAGGCGAGGTTAAAATCGAATAAGACGTACTTCATCCGACCATCCTGTCGCATGGCTGATCGTAGTGGGTATCCACCACCTCTGCTATCAAGCGCGAAGTGATTTACCAGTGTATTACGTGGCGCAATGTCCTAAGCGTAGCTCCAGTTGAGTGTGAAACGGAATGGCCGCTGAAGACACTTACTCGATGTACAATGCCGGAGCTGTGTAAGAACGCCAAAGCCGACAATAGAGAGTGTATCACGACAAGAGTCTCCGCAACACTGTTGAACCATGGAGATGCGATGGCGTCACCCCATCTAATGAGCATCAGGATGGACTTTTTGTCGAGCGAAACAATTCCTGTACTCACCGTGGCATAACCACGAGCCAGTGCCCTGCAAATGGTAGGATTTCCAAGATTGGCAGAATCCCCGGGATGAACTTGCCGGGCCTTTCATTCTGAGCTTTCAGGAGGAAATGCATGATCCGAGACTCTTCGCTGTCCCGTCGAACGAGCTTCAATGTGACATGGCGGTTTTCCTTGTCCTGCGCGAAAACAACGTTTCCCTGTGATATGTCTGTCATCCTATTCCCATATGCTCAAATTGCAAGGTTCTTACCCAAGCATAGGTAAAGTAAGGAATCTCTCCTGTATCCTCTTCGAATGATGCATACGCCTCATCGTGAAATGCGTACGGAAACTGGCCACCCAGTTTGCTCGAATTTGGGAGATAGGGACCGCAGTCGGCAGAGCGTATCACTGCTTCATCCAAGCAGAAATGATTATAGAGCGTGTATCCGCGTTCCAGTAACCAAGGTCGCGCAGAGTCTTCCCAAAATCTCATGCGCTTCAAAAGATTAAATTCCCGGGTACCGGGGACAATATTATCGTCAAGAGAGAAGTCAATCTATAATGAGATCCAGCGAGGCACACATCTAATGCACTTCACGCACCTGCAAGTCGCGTTTTTCCATGGTCGTGGTTAGAAAGTGGAAGACGTGACGACGTGATCGAAACAAACATTGGATCACGTTGCCTTAGACGCCGGACTCCCACGCTGGGTCCAGACACTGCTTCTCGTTCAATCCGCCAACTACGAGGTGTATTACGATGAGGCGACCAGTATACTCTCCTCATTACATGACTTGGCAACATTTCGGATTAGCCTCGCTTCTGCGTCTGGAGACGCCGGCTTCCAGACGTTGTCTACTACAGGATAGACGTCGGTGTACGATGCAGGTGGCCGATATATTCCCGCGTTTCCACTGTCTTTGTTCGCCGCCCTAGGAGTCTGGAAGTCTGGGTGTCATTGTTCGTTGTATCTACATGGAAGTGGTACAGATACTATAGTTCATCAAGTAAAATCAGACGTTTATTTCATATCATCGTCATGCAACTACGCCCTAGGCTGCTCTGAAGGCTGAATGGACGAGGGGCCGTCCTCGAGCGACGACCGCCTCCTTCGTCCAAGTCACTGGGGCGTACTTGTAGTCCCGGCCTGTTTCCGGATTTCCCTAATGCAAGAGAGGTGTCAGTCAACATAATAATGACCGTTTCTACTTTACGCACTGCCATTGACATCGGGCCAGCCATGATCTTAATCTCCTGGCCAGCGTTCAGAGTTTCCTTGGGAGAAAATGTTCCCATCCTCGAATCGCGCACGCGATATTGGACTGCGTTTCTCAAAAAGGCATTATCGGTGCCGGGCTTCAAATTCTATCATGAGTTGTTGTCGGATCGGTCAACTGTTGACAAAACGTACCGTCAGCCTTTTCAGGATGCGACCACCATTTGGCCTCGGCTTGAGCTGTACATCGTTGATGTCATCGAAAGCCGTTGCACGAACTTGTACCCTGTCCACAGTGACCAGAACGGTGAAGTGATACTCCACTTCGTTGGGTTTTGGATTACCGGCGGCGGTCTGTACGTGTAATTGGTAAACGATCATTGTTGGACGTCAAAGGGTGAGCTTACACTGGCCCTCCTGTCAATCTTATACGACTCTGAGGTGTATATGGTCACGGGCGTATTCTTGGGGATGAAGTGATCGTCCATAGTGTAGGCATCGATTTGGAGAATAACCTGTTGCCCGCGCTGAAATTTTTTATCAGCTACGGGGCAGAGACGAACCTAATAGAACCTACTGTGAAAACTTCAACAGGCTTATCGGGTGGGTAGGTAACAGTTGTGCTCATTCTGAAACAGTGGGGGAGGGAAGGTTGGGTAGAAGAAGCGAGGATTGGGAAGGTATTTATACATCTCAGGATGAACCGGGTGACACAGAAGGGACCCAGTCACCAGAAAGGCTGTGGAATGATTAATGGAGAATAACCATATGGGCGTACGGTTTCCATTCTTAAGACAAAGGAATATGACTCGAGCAGTCGTGTGAAGGATAAGAGGGTGCGACGACAGCATAAGCGCCCGTTGCTTGAACAGCTTCTCGGTGCCAGAAGGACGAAACGCTGGGATAACACGGCCTTTCAGGCCTTCCTTCAGGCAGTCCGGCCTGTGCGAATCAGAAGAGCGCATCGACTAGCAATGGAAAGCAAGACCACGCTTCAGGCAGGGCGCCGTAAGACGTTGCAAACGATAGACAAGTCCCGAGTCGTTTCTGGCCCCAACTTCAGCTTTCTGCACGCTGAGACTCGCAAACGGTAAAGCGTACAAAGTGAATTTGTCCCAGTTGAGAACAAGGGTAGCACGTCCTAGTGCTTCTATACACATGAACAACATCAGGACGATGATGGCCAGTGGGTCATCTAGATGCCTAGTCATCGAGTATGACGGCGGTAACGGATGCGTGCTGGTTTTAACAGCATTTCGGTGTCAAAAGAAGATGCTGCGAAAACAAAACGAGGGTCTGCTGCCAGGAAGAGATCCCATATTCGTCACAGACGCCCAGGTACCATCCGATTCATGAGTTCCGATGTACATTGGGCGCTTTAAATGGCCAATATGGTCATCTAGACATTAGAACTATGTTAATAACACCGTAAATTGAGGCGAAGATCTATAAACCTGAGCTGAGTTACAAACAAAAATGGGGGCAGTGATGTGCGCGTCCAGAGAACATCAAGAATAGAGCCCGTAGAACTCTTCATTCTTCGTACAGCTGTGGGGAATCCGGGGAGACAGAGAGCCTTCGCACGCTAGTCTAGTGAGTTGCGGCCTATTCAGATGTTACGGGATTCAATTCGCCATCTCCCCAAGCGGAGTGTCCGAGTCAGAGTAGGAAGAATCTGAAATCGGCTGATCTATAACAAAATAAGGGAGAAGGAACGAGCAGTACTCACCAACGAATGCAAAACGGCTTGCTTGGTCGGCGGCACTGATTCTCATGCGGGTTTTGCAACTGAGACAACCGAATCACTCTGAGATAGAGTTCAGTGCACAGATTGTAGGCATAATCAATTCATCGCCAAGCGAATGAGGGCGAGTAATTTATTCGACAGCCTCTCTGATCTAGCGGGTCCAAAAGAACCAACAGCCATAGACGTAAATAGCTGCGCGAGTTTTGTAGAGTAGCTTCAGAGGAGGGCGTCCTTATTCCTGCCGTGTACATTGATGTGTGCAAGCCGACTGGTTTGCATTTACGCGCCCATCCATTCGAAGCGGTTCTTAGCAGAAGTAGCCAAGTTTGAGCTGTAGTGGATGAACTTGTAGGCAACGCAGTAACCAAGGTCGCGCAGAGTTTTCCCAGAATCTCCGACCAAAAGATTGAATTCCAGTACCAGAGACATATTGTCATCAAAAGAGAATCGATCTGTGAGGATTTAGCGAGGTATGTCTATTTTCTGTTCGCGCACCTCCAAGTCGCGTTTTTTCATGCTCGTGGTCAGAAAGACAGGACTAACTGAGTGTTACTGAGGAAGCCGCACGGTGCACGTGGCTCTCGGTCACGTACCACAGATCTGACCAGGGCAGCTCTCAAGTGTGGCGTCTGTAGATGCGCGCCAAGCATTGCCTCTTTGGGCGACACCGCAGAATAGATTTACTGCAGTTAGACTGCAGTATTGTCGATATCCGACCGATTGTCAGAAACCCAGCTGGCCGTAGATACATTCTGGCACCCGTCCTCGATACACCCCCTAACGCCGATATTAATGCACGACCTCCAATGTACAATCTTCCAAGCGGAAACAACAATGAAATAGAGAGTGTCGTACTAAACTAGTCTAGAATAGTTGTCAAGGTCCAGAAAGCATCATATGTGTTATAAACTACATCGAAGGAATTAAAGATACTAATAGTCCCAAATCCAAGAAAGCGCCGTGCTCTACATTACAACACACTCTTATCCTTGCCCTTGGCGCGCCACTGTCGTCGGGCCCTCCTCGATGGAGCACAGACCCTGGCCCGCCCGGCTGATGCATCGGCTGATTCGTGGACCCCTTTAGTCGCTGAGCGGCGCGCTTGTCGCCCAAGTCGGTAGCCTTTTTGTACCACGCAACAGCTCTAACGCAGAGTAAGTGGATGTTGAGTCCCACGGAACGATGGACTCACTTTTCCATATCAGCCGTTGTACCTATCCCCACTTCGCTGAAGTAACCCACAGCGTACATGGCTTTGGGAAGGCCGGCCTCTGCAGCTTCTCGGCCCAGAGGTAGGCTTCTGTGTCGGACTGGGCAGGACACCGGGTGAGCCTACTAGGTACCATGCTGTCAGAGCGAAGCAAGCATCACGATGGTTTTGTTGGGCTGCGATATTCTGTGGAGATCGTTAACAGCATGAAGGGAGAGGTGAAAGATGACGCACGTAGTAGTGTATAGATAATGCTGGGTCACTTGGACACCGTTCTTGCCATACTCGTAGCATTCTCCTAATCGATATGCGCTAGCTGCATAACCGAGTTCGGCAGCCTGGGCGAGCAGCTCTATGGAGTACTCGTAGTCGACAAACACGACGTTGTCAATGCCACGTTCGTGCAGCAGCGCGAGTTCGTGCAAAGCATGTGGAAACTCTGCGGTTGCATGCTCCGCACTCCGCTTTAGCCACTTGACTCCTCCTTCGGCCGCTTTGATAGGGAGAGCTCGCCATTGAGCTCTGCCACGCCGAGCCGATACATGGCACCGGGATGTAGCGATGCTGCGGCTTTGCGAAAGAATTGCAAAGCCTTTGCCGACTCTCGCCTACAGCCCCATCCATTCTCGCAGCATGTCCCGGCGCGGTAGGCTGCGTCGGCGTGGCCGTGCTTGGCGGCAAGGACGAACAGCGGGTATGCACGGTCGAAATCCTGCTTGTTCTTGACTGTGCCGATGCCGTTTGCATAGCAGTCGGCGAGGAAATACTGTGAGGGGGAATGGCCCGATCGGCAAGGCGTTTGAGCAATGCGGTCGCCTCCCTGATGAGGTCTTCCCGCTTTTCAATAGCCTTTTCGACCTGTAGGAGATTTCCGGGGTATTCTCTGGTATAGGGAGGGATTTGGAGGCGTCTATCATGAAGACTGCGAATTCGAATTGAAGGTCTGGGTCCTGCGTTTTCTTCGCATTGGCGCGGTATAATTCGAGGGTGCGTTCGTGTGAGAGGAGGGCGGCCTGATTGCCAGGTCGTAGATGGGAGTGGTCGAGGATGGGTGCGGGCGGCGGTGAAGGGGCGCGGATAGACTGCGTTGCTACCGAGCGAGATTGAGAGTATGGATCTGGCATGTATGTCGAGGGCGGATGGCTGCCATTGCCATTGTAGAAGTCGTCAGGGTCAGTGTCCTGGTCCTGTGGCGGAGTATATCCGCGTTCATCGTCGCCACCGTCGCCGAACTCGCGCTCGTACCCATTGGCGCCGTTGAGGCCGTTAGCGGAGGCTCTGGATCGCACCGAATCGTACTGGGAGCCTCCGTTCCGCGGATACTGGTCCTTTTGAGTGAACTGCGACGTCGGCCGCGGCGGCTGCTGCATCGTCGCCGTGTACATCGTCGACGTCGTGGTGGTGCCGGTCAAGCTGTGATCACGGTTGTTGGCATCACTTCCATATTTGGTCATCTCATAAGCATTTCAATCTTTCTTCTCCACCGCGACTGCGTATTTTGGCTTTTGACATTGGAGCCTTTTATTGACCCTTGAGGTCCTATTTTCATGGATTCCAGTGATTTCTTCTGTCGCTTTCTGGAAAGAGTTCGCCGAAATGAGTAGCTTTCTGCATCCCACATACAGTGCTATTCTACCCAATATGATACCTGCAGTTGACGTGGCTTGAACAACATGAGAATTTTTATGTGAATCTTGGTCCAAGTCTGTCATACAACGTGTCTATCGGCATGGAAGCTGCAGTCCGCTTATGAAGGAACGAGCGCTATTCTTGAGCTAGTAGTCATCCTCTCTGCTGGATGAGTAATTAGTACACATGTCAAGTTACCATATCGTGTATGTTAATACCAGAAACGCGGCCTTGACAGTCGAGATGGTCACTGCACACGCGGTAAAAGAGCCTGAACAAGCTCCTTAGAACAGTCTTTGCGTCGGACAACGCCGGCCACTTTATTCGACGCAATACACACTTGCGATTACTCTCGGTCACTTCAGTTACTGTTGAATAAGCGTGTTTTCGAAGCAAAGCATGTTTCCCATGTCGACTGCACGTGAACGCGACATTTGCATCTGTTTGGTGGGACATTGCTCCTGCTCCTCCTTCTCGTACCATGACCTCCATTGCCGAAATATCAGAATGCCTTACAGGGACGCTAAATTCGAATTCGAACGTGCGGATGGCCGCAGAGATCAAGCTCTCGCAGCTTTCAGCCGTCCCAGGTGGGCCACTGTGCCACATTTTGGAACATGTCCAATGAACACGTTTTTTCTGCGCAGAAACGAGCTTGGCGCTTTCCCAGCTAGTCGTATCTCAAGATGCTGATATGTCACTGCGACAGATGAGTTTTTGCGCGTTTTTTTCGATTTGGACGCGTCTTGATGACTGCATTTTTCGTGACAGCACTCGGCTACTATTTTACTGCGAAAATACGTGAAGGAACGGTGGTCTCCCTACTTTCAGAACTTTAAAGGCAACGCGCCGTCTCCAGAGGTGCGTGATACCCATTCTCTTGCTAGACAGCGCCGCTCACAGTCTGCAGATCAAAAATCAAGTGCGACAAGCAGTTTTCCAAGGGCTGTCCGACCCTAATAGGAAGATCCGGTCTCTTTGCGTGAGTCCAACGCTCTGTGCAACGCGATGCCTGTCTGATTTCGTAGGCTCTGGTCCTTACCTCCATCGCTAATTGCGATTGGCCCGATGAATACCCAGACCTCTTAAACAACCTCATCTCCCTCATCTCATCCGGCAGCCCAGATGCGGTCCATGGCGCCATGCAAGTCTTCACCGAATTCATCAAGGCCGACTTGACGGAAGATCAAATCCTTCCTGTCTTACGCGACCTCTTGCCAGTCCTTCTGTCGATATTAGGCGCCACCGAGGTTTGTGGTTATTGTGGCTCCCTACAAACACCCCTAATACTTGAAACAGCACCAATCACCACTTACGCGGTCCAGAACCATCTCCGTGTTCCGCCAATGCACCATCTCCTTATATACTGTTAAAGAGCAACATCCTGTTGCCGTTAAAGAGGCCATTGCGTCTGTCTTGCCAGTTTGGCTCGAGGCGTTCAAGGTTTTGCTCACGATAGATCCACAAGCAGACGTCAGCGGTGACAATTGGGATGGGCTCGCTATCCGCATCCAAATATTCAAGGTACTTGCTAAACACTCGTCCATCTTTGTGCTCACGTAGTGTCTAGGCTCTCGAAACCACACATACCAGTTTCCCGCGTGCTCTCCAGCCGTACATGAACGACATGCTCGACCTCGCCGTCGGACACCTCGACATCCTTTATCCAATGTTTGACCGGTACTACCTCTCCTCCAGTGACCCGATACCCTCTTCCTCCGAAGATGAGCCCATTCATCTATCTCACCTCATCTCAGCCATACTAGATTTCATCTCCGGAATGGTGCGTGGTGGCAAAGCGAAATCATGGTTCACAGCGGAGCATTCTGCGGCGCTTATCTCGAGCGTGTTCAAGTACGCGCAGATGACTGACGAGGACGAAGAGACGTGGGCGAATAACGCGAACTCGTTTGTGGCACAGGAGGACGATGAGACGCAGGACTACAGTGTTCGCGTCGCCGGGTTTGACTTGCTTGCGGTAAGTATCTCACTTCAGATGAATCCTTCATCTCAGTTTGATTAATGCACGCTAGGCCCTCATGGACCGAAACCCAGCCAAGATAACTGCGACTTTCCAATCCGCAATCCAACAGGTTATCCACACTTCCGAACAAGCCAGGAACTCTGGAAATGATAACTGGTGGCGACCGCTTGAGGCGGCGTTGGCGTCCATCGGTTCCCAGGCAGAGTCTATTGAGGACTGTCTTGAAGATGAGGAAGACTCTGAACGCCCCAAGCCTATCGATATCGAGTCCTTGCTCGGCGGTATCATTCCCACTGTTCTTACTCTCCGAGGTACTCCTCATGCCGTTCTTCCGTTGCCCGATTATTCAATTCTATTGGTTAGAACATCCCTTCTTACAAGGCCGTGGCTTTGTCTTCGCGAGCCAATACGCCAATTGCTTCCAGTTCAGTTGGCAGGGCAGTACATCGATGCGGCCGTCAACGTCATTGAATCGGAGGAGGGAAGTATACCTGTGAAGATCTCAGCTGTGAGGGCTGTACACAAGTGCGCGCGGGTTTTAGGCTTTGCGATATATGCTGATACACGACTAGCTTCTGCAATGGCACGGACGATGCTGCACTGACGCCCTTCATGGCGCGCATTGCTAGGGACATGGGTCCTTTCATACTGCAAACGTCCGAAGATACCCTTTCTCTCGTTCTAGAGACGCTGTCTGTCATTGTCGCAGTTGATAAAGGGACTTGGATGACTCCCGACCTTGCCCATGCGCTTGTTCACGCCATCCTCGATGTCTGGGCCAAGAACAACAAGGGTAAGTAGAGTTGTTCGTGACATTTTTTACGTGCCTAACCTTTTGCAGATCCCATTCTTCTCTCTATCTTCCCCGATATCTTGGAGTCCTTGTGCTCTGCATCGGCAGAGGGAATCTACGAAGTTGTCGTGAAGGAGGCTTTACCATCGTTGTGCAACTCCTTGTCGTCTGCACCTCCGGAGGAGTCGTGGACGGCTAGCTCAGCCCTCGAGCTGATCAATGCTTTGATCCGTGGCGAGCACGCGATGGGCGAAGGCTTTTTCAGCGTCCTTGCGCCGCACTTGTTCAAGTGTCTGGCCGTTGTTGAGGATCGGGATGCTCTACAGGTAATGTGTTTTGTCGGAGATAATATGAATGTGGCTTACCTGCTTATAGAATGGTATTGTCTCGTTGACGCTGGTTGTTCGGAAGGACTGCAATCAGCTTGTTTCGTGGTCGGACGAGTCAGGTCGATCTGGTCTCGACTATGTCTTGACACTTGTCGCCAAGCTTTTGCAAGGGCAGGATGAGTCCGCTGGGCTTACCATTGGCGATCTCATCATCCACTTGCTTCGTAGAGCAGGTGACGCTGTTCTACCCGTCCTGCCAGAGCTCCTTCAAGCTATGGTCAACAGAATGACCAGTGCGAAGACGGCCTCGTTTGTTCAGGTATGCTTGACGTCGTTGAGTACCATTGCTCAAACTGATGATTGATGGTCGCCGCAGAGTCTCATTATACCATTCGCCTTCCTAATCACGCACCAACAAGATACAGTGCTTGGTCTTCTGGAATCCACTAACGTGCAAGGACGATCAGGATTGGACATTCTCATCCACACCTGGTGCGAAAACGCCGAGACGTTCCAGGGCTTCTGGGCATCGCGGATCAGCTCGATGGCGCTCTCGCAGCTCTTCATGTGTGAGCGTCCGTCGCTGCAGAACCTCGTGGTGAAGGGCGACATCATCGTCAAGCCAGAAACACGCAATGGTTAGGACGCTTTCTTCTTTCTTCTTTTCGCTTGGTGCTGAGGTTTACTTTCTTTCAATCAAGTCATCATGACGCGGTCGCGGACGAAGACGAGTGCGCATGCTTTCTTCCTTCCCTGTGGTGGAATGCGCGTGCTGATTGCTAACCATCGTTTTGTAGCTCCTACCGAGTTCACGTCGGTGTCGTTCCCCGTCAAGGCACTCAAGATTTTGGTCCATGACCTGCAATCTGGCGGCGAGTCGGCGACGTTTAATGCCGCCGGGAATGCGGCGGATGTTGAGGAGGACGATGATGTATGCTTTGTGTTCGTCCGGCGGTGTTGTGGAAACTCATGAGTTTATCTTGTCAGGATGAAAATTGGAGTGATGCGGAAGACGGGGGGGCGCCCAAGCGCGATGCCGAGTTGGAGTTTTTGTCGGATCTTATTGGTCCCAAGGGCTTGGCGTTCGACAATGACGATATCTTGGACGACACGGAGGATGAGGATCTTAAGAACGATCCTGTTTCTCAGATGAACATGCAGGTACGTGTGTCCGCCGCCTGGGTGGAGGTGCTGTGGTTCTCATTACCTGTGTAGGAGCACCTTACGTGGTTCCTGAGGGAATACGCGGCTAGGAACACGAACAATTTCGAGGGGCTGGTGGAGCAGCTTACGGCGGAGGAGATCACGGTTGTGCGTGCGGTTGTTCAATCGCAGCCGTGAAGTTGAAGGAAGGAAAAAGAGTATTTATTTGAGACTACTTGGTGGATTGTGAACATCATCTGAATGCTTGTATGACTATTTGTAGAGGCTAGACAATGACTCCAACGCCACGACTCTTAACTATGCACCCAGGATATGCTGGCGGCACTGTTTGAGAGTCCGGCTCTTCGGTTGACGTCTGAGTAGCTTCACGAGAAAGAGAATGAGCCTTTCTTGTGCGACATGAGAAGTTGATCCTCGGATATCTTGAGTATGTAGTAACAACGGTCGATACGCCAATGGATGAATTCGACCAGCTGTGACCAAGGTAATCACGAGCCACGTGCACCGTGCGTCTTTCCCAGTAACACTCAGTTAGTCGTGCCGTTTCTTAACCACGGGCACGAAAAAATGCGACTTGTGGGTGGGTGAACAAAAAATAGACATACCTCGCTAAATCCTCGCAGATCGACTTCTCTCTTGATGTTAATCTTTTGAAGCGCATGAGATTCTGGGAAGGACCTTGGTTACTGCGTTGCCTTCAAGTTCATCTACTAGGGATATGGCTGTTGGTCATTTTGGACCCGCTAGATCAGTGAGGCTGCTCGAATAAATTACTCGCCCTCATTCGCTCGGTGAATTGATTATGCCTACAATCTGTGCATTGAACTCTATCTCAGATTGATTCGGTTGGCTCCGTTGCAAAAATCGCATGGGAATCAGCGCTCGCCGACCAGGCAGGCCGTTTTGCATTCGTAGGTGGTTACTGCTCGTTCCTTCTCCGTTATTTTGGTCATAGATCAGGCGATTTCAGATTCTTCCTACTCTGACTCGGACACTCCGCTTGGGGGGCGATGGCTAATTGAATCCCGTAACATCTGAATAGGCCGCAACTCACTAGACAAGCGTGCGAAGGCTCTCTGTCTCCCCGGGGATTCCCCACAGCTCGAAGAATGAAGAGTTCTACGGGCTCCATTCTTGATGTTCTCTGGACGCGCTCATCACTGCCCCCGTTTTTGTTTGCAACTCAGCTCAGGTTTGATAGATCTTCGCCTCAATTTACGGTCTTATTAACATAAATGTAATGGCTAGATGGCTGTATAGTTGGCCATTCAAAGCGCCCAGTGTACATCGGAACTCATGGATCGGATGGTACCTGGGCGTCTGTGACGAATATGGGGATCTCTTCTTGGCAGCAGACCCTCGTTTTGTTTTCACAGCATCTTCTTTTGACACCGAAATGTTGTTAAAACCAGCACGCATCCGTTACCCGCCATCATACTCGATGACTAGGCATCTAGATGACCGACTGGCCATCATCGTCCTGATATTGTTCATGTGCAGAGAAGCACTAGGACGTGCTACCCTTGTTCTCAACGGGGACAAATTCACTTTGTACCCTTTACCGTTTGCGAGTCTCAGCATGCAGAAAGCTGGGGTTGGGGCCAGAAACGACCCAAGGGACTTGTCTACTGTTTGCAACGTCTTACGCCGCGGTGCCCTGCCTGCAGCGTGGTCTTGCTTTCCACCGGACTGCCAGAAGGCCTGAAAGGTCGTGTTATCCCAGCGTTTCGTCCTTCTGGCACCGAGAAGCTGTTAAAGCAACAGGCGCTTGTGCTGTCGTCGCACCCTCTTTTCCTTCACACGACTGCTCGAGTCATATTCCTTTGTCTTAAGAATGGAAACCGTACGCCCATATGGTTATTCTCCATTAATCATTCCACAGCCTTTCTGGTGACTGGGTCCCTTCTGCGTAACACGGTTCATCCCGGGATGTATAAATACCTTCCCAATCCTCGCTTCTTCTACCCAACCTTCCCTCCCCCACTTTTTCAGAATGAACACAACTGTTACCTACCCACCCGATAAGCCTGTTGAAGTTTTCACAGTAGGTTCCATTAGGTTCGTCTCTGTCCCGTAGTAGCTAATAATTTTTTTCAGCGCGGGCAGCAGGTTATTCTCCAAATTGATGCCTACACTATGGACGATCACTTCATCCCCAAGAATACGCCCGTGACCATATACACTTCAGAGTCGTATAAGATTGACAGGAGGGCCAGTGTAAGCTCACCCTTTGACGTCCAACAATGATCGTTTACTGATTACACGTACAGACCGCCGCCGGTAATCCAAAACCCAACGAAGTGGAGTATCACTTCACCGTTCTGGTCACTGTGGACAGGGTACAAGTTCGTGCGACGGCTTTCGATGACATCAACGATGTACAGCTCAAGCCGAGGCCAAATGGTGGTCGCATCCTGAAAAGGTTGACGGTACGTTTTTTCAACAGTTGACCGATCCGACAACAACTCACGACAGAATTTGAAGCCCGGCAGCGATAATGCCTTTTTGAGAAATGCAGTCCAATATCGCGTGCGCGATTCGAGGATGGGAACATTTTCTCCTAAGGAAACTCTGAACGCTGGCCAGGAGATTAAGATCATGGGTGGCCCAATGTCAATGGCAGTGCGTAAAGTAGAAACGGTCATTACCGTGTTGACTGACACCTCTCTTGAATTAGGGAAATCCGGAAACAGGCCGGGACTACAAGTACGCCCCAGTGACTTGGACGAAGGAGGCGGTCGTCGCTCGAGGACGGCCCCTCGTCCATTCAGCTTTCAGAGCAGCTTAGGGCGTAGCTGCATGATGATGATATGTCTAATTTGACTTTCTGAACGATATCTGTACCACTGCCATGTAAATACAACGAACAATGACACCCAGATTTCCAGACTCCTAGGGTGGTGAACAAAGACAGTCCTGGAACGCGGGAATATGTCGGCCACCTGCATCGTACACGAATGTCTATCCCGTAAGACAAGTCATGTAATGAGGGGAGTATACTGGTCGCCTCACCTCGTCGTCGACTGATTGATTGAACGAGAAGCAGTGTCCCGAGGTAATTTGAGATACCGGGACCCACAGTCTGACAGTTCGTCTGGAGTCTGGACCCAGCGTGGGAGTTCGGCGTCAAATTTAAAGGCAACGTGATCCTAACGTGATCCAAAAGTTTGTTTCGATCACGTCGTCACGTCGTCACTTGCGAACCACGACCATGGAAAAACGCGACTTGCAGGTGCGTGAAGTGCATTAGATATGTGCCTCGCTGGATAACATTATAGATTGACTTCTCTCTTGATGATAATATTGTCCCCGGTACCCCGGAATTTAATCTTTTGAAGCGCATGAGATTCTGGGAAGACTCTGCGCGACCTTGGTTACTGGAACGCGGATACACGCTCTATAATCATTTCTGCTTGGACGAAGCAGTGATACGCTCTGCCGACTGCGGTCCCTATCTGCCAAATTCGAGCAAACTGGGTGGCCAGTTTCCGTACGCATTTCACGATGAGGCGTATGCATCATTCGAAGAGGATACCGGAGAGATTCCTTACTTTACCTATGCTTGGGTAAGAACCTTGCAATTTGAGCATATGGGAATAGGATGACAGACATATCACAGGGAAACGTTGTTTTCGCGCAGGACAAAGAAAATCGCCATGTCGCATTGAAGCTCGTTCGACGGGACAGCGAAGAGTTTCGGATCATGCATTTCCTCCTGAAAGCTCAGAATGAAAGACCTGGCAAGTTCATTCCGGGGATTCTGCCAATCTTGGAAATCCTACCATTTGCAGGACACTGGCTTGTGGTTATGCCACGGTGAGTACAGGGAATTGTTCGCTCTACAAAAGTTCATCCTGATGCTCATTAGATGGGGTGACGCCATTGCATCTCCATGGTTCAACAGTGTTGGGGAAACCCTTGTCGTGATACATTCTCTATTGTCGGCTTTGGCGTTCTTACACGGCTCCGGCATTGTACATCGAGTAAGTGCCTTCAGTGGCCATTCCGTTTCACACTCAACTGGAGCTACGCTTAGGACATTGCGCCACGTAACACACTGGTAAATCACTTCGCGCTTGATAGCAGAGGTGGTGGATACCCACTACGATCAGCCATGCGAAAGGATGGTCGAATGAAGTACGTCTTATTCGATTTTAACCTCGCCTTGATGTTCCCCGCCTCTGCAACGCATGCGTCCTATCGCTTGCCACGCAAGGGCGGCTTCTTCGCATCACTTAATGCTCCTACGGATTTATCTCAAGGTGAATATGACTATGAGCCCTTCGCATTTGATGTGGGGTGCTTGGGAATAATGTTCAGCATTTTTTTCCAAGTGAGCGCCCGTTCTACCAGATTACTCGTGATTTGGCCCTTACCTGTGACAGCACCTGACTCCCTTCGCACCTATCCTGGCCCCTCTAATCGACGGCATGGAGACTTGGGATGTTCGCGCGCGTTTTACAGCCGAGGAGGCTTTGCAGTTCTTTGAGAAGCACGTCCCACACTTTGACGAGAACCTATTGCATGCGGTGCCACGTAAATACGACTACGAGGAGTATGACCGCTGGTCCGAACTTCCACCTGAGTTCGTCCACAAATGGGCCCATCTACGTATACCACTGGAACCTATTACAAGGAAGATATTACGCTGGATCTGTCAGTATCGAATTTGTGATATAGCCGTGCAAAGGATTAGACGGACAGTACGCGGACTACTTGGATAGGTTTATCACTGTATATATCTACATTTCTCTTTAATCAAAGCCTTCTGGCTTCTTGGCATAATAACCTCAGAATCACTTGAGTTCCAGCTTGCACTCCTCAGAAGCGATCTCTCTTTGAGGTGTCAAGATTCATTCAACCCTTGAGACATGCGATGAAAGGGGCTCCCATGTACTAACATGAACACCTCAAGTTTATGGACTACTGGAAAGGCCACGAAAAAGTGGCGCAAGAGGAAGAACAACACAAAAGCCGGGTCCGTCGGAAGCCGACACGAAGAGCGCTGACTTTGGATTTGCTCTCCTGTTTAGCACAGGAAGCCACTTCATGGGCTCGTCTCCAACACTGCCGTGGCGTATGTA
This sequence comes from Hymenopellis radicata, assembly GCA_015501595.1. Taxonomy (NCBI): domain Eukaryota; kingdom Fungi; phylum Basidiomycota; class Agaricomycetes; order Agaricales; family Physalacriaceae; genus Hymenopellis; species Hymenopellis radicata. The sequence goes on along the minus strand of JADNRX010000239.1, from coordinate 60,650 downwards.
CTATCTAGGGTATGTAGAGTAGTTTTCTCCGGCAAGTGTGTGATTGCGAAGTCAGTGGTATTGTTCTGAGGCAACGTGCGCTTGGTACTTACCACCGCCGAAGACGCGCAGAACACGGTGACCACCACCTCTTCTTGATTTGACGAGAAATTCGGCCTCACGCCTACTTCGCATTTGGAGTAGGCGTGTCGCGCCACGACGTGACGGAAGCACCCCAGGCTCTCCGAGTCTGCTCAGTTCCTCCCAGTGATAGGCTCTATGCAGATCAATAATTGATACTGAGAGTCAGGAATATATTCAAAGGTATATAGAATCAGGAAGTCGATATGTGTGATGCAGCGGTCCTCAAGTTCCCTCGATCGCAGCATCTGCGCTGAACGTATCAGACAATGTTTAGTCTTTGACATGAATGTGAACATCCTGGCGAACCCGCGCCGTTCACTCTGTATGTGCTAAACCATAAAATCCGTTGGACAGCCATCCTTCAGATCCCGAGCACGGCGTTCACGACAGTCGATTGAACCTATGGACCGTGACCGACGATGGAGAACACGGAATATTGCTCAATGAGTACTGTCCTCAGTACATTAAGAATTGCGTCATTTTTAGTTACACTTATAGGCACCTCATTGTACTTTCCTTGACAATCCATGCGTGAGAAGACTCCCTTGCCAGGGAAAAGTATCAGTACGCGTGATAAGGAAGAATACAGTAAAAGCCTACCATCTCACACAAAATACAATAGACACATCCAGTCCCTCGTCCTTGAGGATCTTCATTTTCTTCAACAACTTTGTCCCCTTCAACTTTTCATACAGCACCTTCACATCTGGATCCTCAAAATCGTCGTGGAGACATTGTAGTATTGTGCTAGAAAGCTCGATTCTCGCCTTCCTAATCCTCGTAGCGCCTTCAGGAACCCACCACGACGACTCGACGGCTCCAATCAATTCATCCTCGAGACCCCAAAGAGTGTGGATCCCAGTGTCTAGGAAAATCGATGCATTCGCCTTCAGCGTCAATACCTGCAGCTCCGGAAACGCGATCACATTGTCCATGATCCCATTACAACCCATCGGTGAATGAGCGAAATCAATCTCCACTCTCGGGACATGCGATACGAAGGCGAGAAAGTTGCTCAGATCGTCGTCGGCCATGAGGCGCACCTCCTGTAGAGCGCATTGTGATCTGTCCATGAACGTACGGAAATTGACCCAGTCCGTTTGGGTAAAGTTGGTGCACTGGGAAACGCCCGGAAGCGCAAACGTCTGGAGAGCGGGGCATTGCATATATGACAAGACGGTGAGGGGGCCGCATATGGCGAGGAATGTGAGGCGCGGGAGGACGCAGATAGCGGGACGTGTATGTTCCAGTTCGTTGTCGGCATGGGCGTCCTCCTGAGAGCTGTCTGTGAAGGACACAAGGTTCAGGCATTGGGATAAGATGTCAATGATGTAATGATAGTCGCCGTACCCCAACTCAAGGTCGAGATGGGTGATTTGAGGCCAAGGTAAGAGAATGAAGCGTGGTACATTAACAAAGGCGGACGTAGCATCGAGAACAACGTGTGTTAGGCGAGGAGCTTTGGATGCGATGTCGAAGGGAACAGGCTCCGGGTCTTCGTCATAATACTCTGGAGTCAGACACAATTTCGTGAGCATACTCATCTCTGGCGCGTCTTTCAAAGCACGCAAGGTCTCGAAGTCGCAGACCAGCCGAACCTCCGATAAACGTGATGCGTGTCGTGCCAGGATACTGGCACTTCCAGCCGTGGAGTTGACGAGAGAGACCGCCAGATGAGTGTTTCCAGACCGGTTCAGAACCTCTTCGAGGATAGGCCCGTAGAAAACCTCTCGCGAAGACTCTTCACCTACGAACAAGTTCCATAGGCTCGGGTTCTGCCATGCAACGGCTCTCCAATGCCTGCACACCTGTCCCAGAAGCCATGGTAATCGAGACCTGAAGATATGAAAAGGCTTCTCGAAAGTCAATGAGAAGATGTAGGAAAGGATCTCGGGGGGCAGAGACTGGACGGGAGAGTTCAGCATCATGTGCGCGTTCAGGACGCCTTCGGCTTTGGCGTGCTTTTGTTCGGCTGCCTGCAGAGCTTCGCGGAGGCGAGCGATTCGAGCCTCGGCGTCATAGAGCTCGTCGCGCACTGCATCGGTGAAGCTTTTTATCTGGGGAGAGCAGCCCTAATTTCTCCACGCGATGCGTGGGCATCGAAGAGATGTTGAAAGGGCGATGGCATGTCGTACAAGCGGGGTGCGGAACCATAGCCACAATTAGGACAAGAAACACCTGAGGAAGAGTGTCAGATTTGACTGAGTCAAAGGTGGTGAAATGGAGAATCCCCCACCTGGTATAGACATTAACCTCAAACGTTGGAAGGAATCTGATTTTGATACCAGCTGGCAGTGGAAGTCAAGAACAAAAAAAGCTTCCGGTGGCTGTACACCGCTGTCTCCGAAGTAGTCTACTTTATGGCGAAGGGAAGACAATCGTTCCCATTGGATGGTCATCGCGGCATTCCCGTACCCGTTTACTGCTATTCAGGCCCAACTACCCCTACGTCCCGCTAACACAGATAATGTCCTTTCCGGCATGAATATGAACTGCGAGATCAAGTTGTACTGCTCGGAGTTTCTCGACTTTGCACGCAACAGTAAGACTAAGATCAACCCACCATAGATACCCAAATAACGTCGAAATTAGAGTAACAGAGCCATCTGAGCAAAGACAGACAACTTGATAAAAACTCGGGCCGAGCTGCTTTTCAAACTCCGAGCCACCGCGCCCACTCAAAGCCATGACTATCTCCGAAGGTCCGACAGCCTTGCCCACACCAGCGACGACGATGCTACACACGACCCAGCGCTCCCTCGCTCCTCGATGCATATATGTTATCGCTCTACAGAAATGGACGCTCGGCGCGCCCTCGACGTCAACAACAAGACTAAAGTTGCTGAGGGTTTCTGTTGAATTCCACAACTCTCTAAAGGACGAGGGGACGAGGCTACCTTCTTTACGCGTTCACTTCACCAACTCGGCACCATATACCAATTCAGAGTCCATCAGCGGCTGCAGACAGCTCGAGTACTCGTCAATCACACATTGACAAGGTTGATCAGCCATTCAGCTTCGAATGGACAAGATCGTCGGGGTCACTAGCTTCCCTACTCACAGTCCCCAACCAACTGACTTCGAACGCATTGTATAGCTATGCTTACACAACGAGGGAATTGTCTTCGTTAGCCCGCCGTCTAGTGCCCTCGTCAGTAGTATGGGTTCGAAAAGGTGACTCGCCTTTGCTCCCAAATTGATGGACTTATGTACGACAGCGAATCGAAACATATCATGATAGGTACGTGTTTTTCTCATTGTCGACAGATTCTATTAATCTCGCAATTCCCTTAAGGCATTTTGGGAATGACACTGTGCTGATTGAGAAATACATCGAGCGACCACGGCATGTGGAGGTACAGGTGTTTTCAGACACGTTGGGAAATGCTGTCAGTCTGTGGGAATGCGATTGTTCGGTGCAGAGGAGAAATCAGAAGAGGTTTGTTGCAAACTTTTGAGATGACGCATATAGGCTCCTGGATCTGGCCTTTCCGCGGTTGGACGAATTTGGGAGAGAACGCCGTAGCGGCTGCTCATGCTTTCGAGTATGTCGATGCTGTAACGGTCGAGTTAACTTCAATAAGTGAAGCCAGGGGTACGAGCTCACAAGCCAGACTGAGATTATTACGAGATTGGATTTCAAGTTAGTAGAATGGCAATTGGAGGTTTGCGGTCTCCTATGTTCTCTGATAACCACTGTTCATCAAAACCTAGGCCGCCGCTTGGAATCCTCTCGCCCTCGACCAATCGTCACTTCCTCTGGTTGGACACGCTTTCGAGGCGTCAAGAACCCCCCGTAACCAGTTCCTTCCCGGCTCTGGACCTCTGCTTTATCTATCGACGCCTACACCGACACACGTCTTCGCACCCACGCAGACCAGAGATGTATCTCCCTCTCTCCGCCTCGAACAAGGCTTCAATCCTTTGACCGCCACAATCGGTCGGATATCGACAGTACTGCAGTAAATGTTACATCTATTCTGCGGTGTCGACAGAACCATACTCGCCAAAGAGGCAATGCTTGGGGCGCGTCTACAGACGCCACACTTGAGAGGTGCCTCAGTCGTATAATAGCGGTTCTAGGATGTTCACACACCAGCTCATCCTCTTTCCTGGTCTGTTCACGGCGTATCTTGGCCTGTTGTCCTAGATACAGTGCCATTGTGCAAAGAGTTATGTCGTTCTCCCATGTCTGATTGTAGTGGGCCACGCAAAGTGATTTACCAGTGTATATGTTCCGCAGTGTTCGAAGCGTAGCTCCAGTTTACTAAGTGTATGATGACATGACCGCTGAAGGCACTTACTCAATGCCACACGACCGGAGCCGTATACTAGTACTCACTGGCAAACCCAACAATAGAGCGTTTGATTCAAAGAAATGGTTCTTTCGCGAGAAGGTGATTTTACAGTGGTATACAAAGTGCTTCCTTCCTCAATATTCATACATGATGTCCTAGATCCCTGAAGAGAATCTCCTTGAATGAAATGTAACACAAACACATTCCTGCTCACCTTAGAACAGCATTTTCAACTCGAATATCCCGTATGACCTCCTTCATCTGGTTCAATCCCTCCTGAGAAAGAATTTCAATATTCCAAGCCCCTTCACATGGATGACCTTCAAAAGCAGGTTCAATGTTTCCAGTAGCCACATCACCGCGATAAATGCGAAATGAAGTTCCGAGAAAACTCAAACCCCACAAGCGGGGAGAGGACACTCGCCAAGCATAATGTCGATTCGCCGCCGATCTGTTTATCTGCTTCAGCCCGTAGTCCTGCCTTATTATAATTGTCAATCCAAGCATCCCCGTCGTGCTTGATTTGCACAATCATCACAGGACGGCGGAGCATGTTGTAAACAGCAAGATAGTCAAAGTCGACAGCGTCACGGGGAGCAGATTTAGGGAGAGGTCTGGGGAGCGACCACGAACTCAAATGCCTCGGGAGGGCCTTGGCAGTACAGGAGTAATGCGGAGTATGGTGTAAGGCGGCTCTCGAGTGGCTCGTGCGGTTGGCGATATATGCGAAAGACTGTATGTAGGATCTCGGGCCAGGTCGTAGCAAGTTCGAAAGGCACGCTAAGGAATAACAATAATGAGTATACGGTTAATGCATGGTGAGGTTTACCCGTACCGGCGACCTGTAGTCGAGCTGTCCGCTGAGCTTAGAATCAGTATGCGCCGCAAGGTTGGTGAAGTGAATGCGTACGGGGTGCAACATCAGAGTTGTGGAAGGCGCGTGTGTCAACAGAAACCTCGGTAACTTTGGCCTTGTCGATGGCGCGCAGAACGTCTGTTTCTGCAGAGCACCGATAAGGCGTATTGGGCGCGGCTTCAAGGGTAATATGCATCGAGAAGCGAGCGCGCGCTTCGTCGTCTGTAGCATCATCATCGTCGTTGCTGGAAATGACGATGCAGGTAAGACTCGAGAGACGTCGTGGAGAGACACTGTACAGCCACCAGCAGCTTTGGTTCAAGCTTCACGACTCATCAATAGAACTTCGGCGGACACTTGGACGTTGGGGTGTGCGTGCCTCGTCTTCGTTTATCACTCAACCGCCTGTTTTGATCATGAATATCAATGATGGCAGTTATAACGCAGTTGCAGACCAGAATGAGTACGAACAAGTTGAAATAGCGCCACGCTTGCCAAACACGACCAAATATCATGAAAGCTGCTTTGTTTAGAGTCACTTTCCGACCATCACTACAATGACCGCGACGCCGAGCGACATGTCGTCCTCGCTGTCCTCCGTGGTCTCGAACCTCGTCCGAGCACAAATGGGCGCCTCTGTCTCCAACACGGTCACCGACGATGACCTCGACCGGCACGTCGCCGACCTCTTGATCAAAGACGCCAAGAAACGGGCGGAACGATACAGCCAAACAGCATTCGAGCCTATCTTGCGAGTCAATTGTGCGTTATAATTCCATCAGTGAAAGGTGATTATACCAATATTTTGTAGGAGTGACAGCAATGCACCGAAAGCCAATAAGCGCTTTCTCTCATCTATCATTCGGAGTACAGATGAACACAATAAGACTATACTTCGAGCACAGGCGCAGTCTGCCCAGGAGATCCAGCGGGAGAAGGAAGAGGCTTTACGAAAGCAACGGCGAGCACGCGCTGAGGAGGCAGTAGCCGCTGAGCGTCTTCGGCGGTCTGGAGGCAACGAACGCGGCCGCCGGCGTCGTGCATCTCCAGTTAGCGATGGCTGGGACCACTGGGACGGGCGTACGGGCGACCGCAAACGAAAGAAGAGGGAGTGGGAGACCTGGGACGGAATGGACTCGGAGGACGAGGGCCACAGACGGCGACACCGGTCCACCTCGCGCAGACGGCACAAAGACGACGAATTGTCGTCCACGAAGCGTAAATCCCGCCGCAGTCGCAGTCGCGAGGACGAGTCGCGCCGCTCTCATAGATCCCATCACCGACGAACTCACAGATCACGGAGCCGTTCTGAATCCCCTGATGGCCGCAGTCATCGACGACACCGGCGTAAACGTGAACCTTCTCCCTCTTCTTCTCAGTCTCACAAGGAGAACACTCGAGGACGGTCTCTTTCACAGGATGACTCTAAGAAGAGACGCCATAAATCACGGTCTCCGGACAGGGATGACGATGCGGATAGAGAATCCAAAGAGGCAGAGCTGCGTGCGAAACTGAAAGCGCACAAGACCAAACCCTCTACACCCCCGCCACCCAAACGCCGGCGAACCCGCTCCCCTTCAGCCGTCTCAACGTTGTCCTCCCGCATGTCCATATCCCCATCCCCGTCTCCCGGTCCAGACCCACCCACGCAGCTCCCTTCAAAGATGGACAAGTACTTTGAGGCATCCTATGATCCTCGGCTGGACGTTGCGCCGCTCACCATGCCCCAAGTACCTGCGACGGGGCTGATTAACAATGCCGAGTTTGAAGGCTGGGATGCGATGCTTGATTTGCTCCGCGCGCGCAAGGAGGACAAGCTGGAGAAGAAGCGGCTCGAGCGGATGGGGCTGAGCAAGGACCAGATTAAGAAGGAGATGTCGTCTGCTGGTGCTGTTGCGGATCGCTGGGATTCGGGCGGTACTAGTGTTATGGATATCAAGTATAAGAAGAGGGGGTCTACGAGGGAGTGGGATCTTGGGAAGGAGGTTACATGATTGTTGTGCATGTCTATCCACACTACACTATTTCTTATTGCACAGGCAACTATGCTCTTGGATGGGCTACTCAATTTGTAGGCCCTCGCCGCCCATCGATGAAGATTTCATTATCAAATTCATAGGTGAAAACCAAAGCTGCTGGTGGCTGTACAGTGTCTCTGCACAAGTGGCGCATCTTCATTTTCAACGACGACGATGATGCTACAGACGGCTCAGTCCTTACTTGCTCCTCGATGCATACCCTTGAAGCCGCGCCCAATAAACCATATTGGCGCTGTTCTGCCGAAACCAACGTTCGCAATCGAGATCAACGACAAAACTAAAGTTGCCGAGGGTTTCTGTTGAAACGCGGGCTTCCACTACTCTTCGAAGAACGATGTTGCATGCCGTATGTGTTCACTTCACTAATTTTGGGCACATACTGATTCTGAGCTCAACAGAGCGGCGAGGGCCGAATTCTCGTTAGGACATGGAGTACGAGTTCATGTATCAACACGTATGTGTTTTCTTGGAGCGCGAATGTTGCCATCCTTCCATAGTACGTAGCGCGCCACAAAACCTTGTGATGTTCTAATCAGAGAATCAATCTATCGCCAAGTCCAAGCTCATGTTACCCGATGATCTTGTCCATTCGAAACTGCATGGCTGATCGACAGTTTTGAGGATCCAGATGTGAAGGTGCAGTATGAAAAGTTGAAGGGGACAAAGTTGTTGAAGAAAATGAAGATCCTCAAGGAAGAGGGACTGGATGTGTCTGTTGTATTCTGTGTGCAATGGTATGTTTTTACCATACTCTTCCTTTTACGCGTACTGATACTTTTCCCTGGCAAGGTCTTCTCGCCGATGGATTGTCAAGGAAAGCACAATGAGGTGCCTATAAGTGTAACTTAAATGACGCAATTCTTAATGTATTGAGCGATATCTCGTGTTCTCCATCGTCGGTCCCGGTCCCCAGGTCCAATCGACTGTCGCGAACGCCGTGCTCTCGGGATCTGAAGGATGGCTGTCCAACGGATTTTATGGTTTAGCACATACACAGTGAACGGCGCGGGTTCGCCAGGAATGACTTGAGGACCGCTGCATCTCACATATCGGCTTCCTGATTCTACATACCTTGGAAAATATTCCTGAATTTGAGTATCAATTATTGATTTCCATATAGCCTATCACTGGGAGGAACTGAGCAGACTCGGAGGGCCTAGGGTGCTTCCGTAGTGTCGTGACGCGACACGCCTCCTCCAAATGCGAAGTAGGCCTGAGGGCGAATTTCTCGTCGAATCAAGAGGTGCCTCTGGCATGCGAGACGGGGGGGGGGGGGGGGCCACCGTGTTCTGGGCGTCTTCGGCGTTGGAAGTGCCAAGCGCTGCTTCAGAACAATATCACTGACTTCGCAACCACACACTTACCGGAGAAAACTACTCTACATACCCCAGATAGTACATACGCCACGGCAGTGTTGGAGACCCCCGAGCCCATGAAGTGGCTTCCTGCGCTAAACGGGAGCGCAAATCCAAAGTCAGCGCTCTTCGTGTCGGCTTCCGACGGACCCGGCTTTTGTGTCATTCTTCCTCTTGCGCCACCTTTTCGTGTCCTTTCCAGTAGTCCATAAACTTGAGGTGTTCATGTTAGTACATGGGAGCCCCTTTCATCGCGTGTCTCAAGCGTTGAATGAATCTTGGCACCTCAAAGAGAGATCGCTTCTGAGGAGTGCAAGCTGGAACTCAAGTGATTCTGAGGTTATTATGCCAAGGAGCCAGAAGGCTTTGATTAAAGAGAAATGTAGATATATACAGTGATAAATCTATCCAAATAGTCCGCGTGCTATTCGTCTAATCCTCTGCACGACCATATCACAAATTCGATACCGACAGATCCAGCGCAATATCTTCCTTGTAATGGGTTCCGGTGGTATACGTAGATGGGCCCATTTTCTGACGAACTCAGGTGGAAGTTCAGACCAGCGGTCATACTCCTCATAGTCGAATGGGCGTGGGATCGCATACAATAGGTTCTCATCAAGGTGTGGGATGTGCTGCTCAAAGAACTGCAGAGCCTCCTCGGCTGTAAAACGCGCGCGAACATCCCAGGTCACCATGCCGTCGATTAGAGGGGCCAGGATAGGTACGAAGGGAGTCAGGTGCTATCACAGGTCAGGGCCAAATCACGAGTAATTTTGTAGAACGGGCGCTCACTTGAAATAAAGTGCCGAACGTTATTCCCAAGCACCCCACATCGAATGCGAAGGGCTCATAGTCATATTCACCTTGGCATAAATCCGGAGGGGCGTCAAGCGATGCGAAGAAACCGCCTTTACGTGGCAAGCGACAGGATGCACGCGTTGTAGATGCAGGGAACATCAAGCCCAAGTCGAAATCGAATAAGACATACTTCAGTCGACCATCCTTCCGCATGGCTGACCGTAGTGGGTATCCACCACCTCTGCTATCAAGTGCGAAGTGATTTACCAGTGTATTACGTCCCGAAATGTCCTAAGCGTAACTCCAGTTCAGTGTATGACGGGATGGCCACTGAAGGCACTTACTCGATGCACGATGCCGGAGCCGTGTAAGAACGCTAAAGCCGACAACAGAGAGTGTATCACGACAAGGGTTTCCTTAACACTGTTGAACCATGGAGATGCGATGCCGTCACCCCATCTAATGACTCTGAGCATCAGAAAAATGATTTTTGTGGAACGCTAAGTGACTTCAGTCCCCTGTACTCACCGCGGCATGATCACGAGCCAATGTCCTGCAAATGGTAAGATTTCCAAGATTGGCACAATCCCCGGAATTAACTTGTCAGGTCTTTCATTCTGAGCTTTCAGGAGGAAATGCATGATCCGAGACTCTTCGCTCTCCCGTCGAACGAGTTTCAATGCGAGATGGCGATGTTCTTTGTCTTGCGCGAAAACGACGTTGCCCTATAACACGATTGTCATCTTATTTCCATATGCTCTAATAGCAGAGTTCTTACCCAAGCCAAAGCTGAGTAAGGAATCCATCCTGTATCCTCTTCGAATGATGCATACGCCTCATCGTGAAATGCATACGGAAACTGGCCACCCAGCTTGCTCGAATTAGGGAGGTAAGGACCGCACTCGGCAGTGCGTGTCACTTCTTCATCCAAGCAGAAATGATTGTAGAGCGTGTATCCGCGCTCCAGTAACCAAGGCCGCGCAGAGTCTTCCCAGAATCTCATACGCTTCAAAAGATTAAATTCCGGGGTTCCGGGGACAATATTGTCATCAAGAGAGAAGTCGATCTGCGAGGGTATGTCTAGTTTCTGTTCGCGCACCTCCAAGTCGCGTTTTTCCATGCCGGTGGTTAAGAAACGACAGGACTAACGACTAATTGAGTGTTACTGAGAAAGACGCACGGTGCACGTGGCTCGTGGTTACATTCGTCACGTACGATGACCAGTTGAAGAATACTAAACTTGATTGGGCATGGGCCGACAAGCGGCGAGGCACAAACCTTTGTTGTCGACCGATTTATAGGCCTACTGAGGCTATAATACAAAATAACGACAAGAGAATTCCTCGCTGTACTCAGTCGCGTCTCTGTCGCTCACCAACGCCGTGCTCGGGTTCTTGATGGTGTTTCTCATCTTCAAGTAGTACGTTCGCACAATAAAGAGTGGGACAAATAAAGTTCATTTCTCACGTAGTGTACAAGTAGATCTATGTAATGGTGGAATTCAAACGTAGTCGTACCCCTACGCCGCGGTGCTTTCGCTCTGAGCACCTAAACCAATACCTCCGAGTCGCAAGTATCAAATCCAACCCGCGGACCATTATGCTTAACACTGTCAAATTGGTCTGATGCGGGTTCACGAAGAACCGGTCCGAGTACTTACCATTCAAACGGAGATGCTGTCGCGCTCTATTCATCAGTAACAGATCTAAACTCACGATGAGGGCTTACCTCGAACAGTTGACCTCCATTGCGAGCCCTAAGAGAATCGGTAGTCAATAAACACTAACATCAAGTCCGCCGCTCACCGAGTTGTTTATCCGACCGAACGAGACTAGCGCTGCAAAGTTCCCTGTCAGAAACCGACAAACAAGCATGGCACAACGCAAAGACTTACCCGCCGAACAGACACACAGATCGTAACAGCGCGAACTGGAACCTGAGACGAACATTGTCAGTGAGATAGCTACCACGACGACTGGGAGAACACTTAGTCGAGATGACCAGAACATGACCACACTCGATGAGCCGATGCTGGCGTGTGCGACTTGAAGCAAGTCAGTCAATGATGTGACTCGAAAGAAGAGCACGTACTAGTCAGCACCCCGGTAACCTGACAAAGTGTCAGTCGATAAGGAGGAACACAAGGAGGCGAAGGACTCGGTGAACATACCCAAGAGTGTTGACAATTAACGAGGGCGGTAGTCATTGTTAAAGTTGAGGCTAATGACAGGTTAGTCAACACAGCTAACAAGGTGAGTCGGTGAATACCGGAGGTTGAAGAATGCAACAAGTTCAAGGCAACGTTAACGAGCATCTGCGTCAACGGTGGCTTTGTTCGTCGTGCAGTGATGATGGGTTAATCAATCATGAAAGCCATCAAGGTGGCAAAGACTTATCGTGCATTGATGTGAGAATGGCCATCGGAGCCAAGCTAGGTCGACGTCTGTCCGAGATAGCCAGCGCCGACGAAGAAGAGAGCCGACCTTAGTGAGATGTTGCAGTGGATGAGTGATGCTGAGAGTAGTTAGTTACTAATACCCAACAAAAGGAAAGGGTGAACATACTTGAGAGCGGGAAGCATAGCGACCTCGTATCGAGAGACACGGTCGGTGAGGAAAAGGTTGAAGGCGTTGAAGTCGCGATAGTGATGAAAGATCTAAAGACAAGTCGTCATCAAAGCCAATCCAAGGAAAAGATGAACATACCTTCGAAGCAACAACGAGCAAAGCCAATTTCAACAAATGTTGATGTGTTCGTGACGGTTTGGAACCTCTCGAACGATATGTCCGACATCGCGCTGAACATAGCGCTCAAGCCAGGCGCTATACTGGTCGTGGTGGTGGTTGGTGAGAGAGGGCAGGAGGGCAGCATCGACGTCATTCGCTCCGGTGGTCTTGGGCTAGCGGCGAATAGATGAATCCAGCTTGGCCCATCTAGACAAATAGTGAATAAGTAAACACACCTTTTTGGAGGAGATGCTATCGTCGTACTGACACCATTTCCCAAACGTATCTGGACCAGGTGCACCTTCTCCATCGCCTTAGAGGTCGGATGGCGCATTTTATCCATCAAGGCAAACCTACAGCAGTCAGTAACTGTCAGTTAACGGTCTGCCCGAGCTCACCGTCACTTCTTGTCAAGATCATCTGCAAATCCATACCGCAGGAACGCCTACGAACACGTCTTGCCGCACTTCTTCAAATGGATCTCAAACCCAAATGGATCTCAAACGGATCATCATCATTTGTCTACTCTCCCAGCTGCTTCCCACACATATAACACGCGATGAGGTCAAAGTAGAATCCGGCATCGGGTAGTTTGCTTGGAACTGCTTCGGGTGCGTCCATTTCAGCGACGTCGTCAATTTGGGCCCTGTTTTGGCGCGTTTCGGGTGCGAAAAGAGTGCAGACGGTGCAGGAAGAAGACGTAAAGCCAAGGCCCAACGGGACGCACGCGCTTCGGCAAGTCGCGCCGAATGACAGTACACGCTGAGTAACAAGCCACGCGAGAAACGTGCGCTGAATTGAAAACACGGGAACACATTTATTCGCTGACCAATCGATCGAGAATCTCTGCCCTTGTAAATAAACAAACCTTAAAGGTTTGTGAAACAAGTTTCTCCTTCATCCATTGACGGCGTATCGATCCATACTCAAAATCAAATGGCATACATAGAGTGTATCATATACTGAATCGTATCCGTGGTTAGACCAGGTTAGACCATCGTTTGCGGGTGGTTAGACGGCTATCGTCTAACCAGGACGATACCCTCGAAAGCGGGCTTAGCGGCCATAAACGGGTAACAGCCAGCCACGATCGGTGTTCTCAATTTGGAATCGTGTTATCCTTTGTTCTTACTTTCATCTCCTCTGTCCACATCTGCCATTGTTGCTATTTACCTCTTTGAGTCACAGTCTTTGGAGTAGAACTGTCGGATGATTAGATTTCGGCAGGTAAGCCGCCTATTTCGACTTGAAAACAATGCTGAACTGCTTTCTGTAGTCAATATCACAGCTGACTTCCTGGCGGGCGAGCATCCTCTAGGAATACTTGTTGAATCGTTTACACATGGAATTCTACTGCTTTCTCCCATTTTCATAGTCTATACACAACATTTACACGACACACCCTCAAGCACGATACTCACAATCGACATCCACAATCGATCGTAGACAATGAACCGCCGGACAATGAACCACCGAACGCCCAGCAAAATGACGCGCCGAACAAACCGCCTCGCCACCATTGTCCCCTATTTCCAACGGTGGATGAGGCTTCATTGTTCGCTAAAGATGGCAGTCTGTGGACGCAGGTGAGTGTATAAATGACACAACAGCTTTGCTAGATCTTCTAACACGTCTGCAGAAGCCTCGCCCCAGCTCAACGTCGTCAGAACTTTCGATCTGGTCTTCCTTTCTTCATGCCAGCCCATAAGCGCACTTGGAACGAAGCCAATACCGATGATGACCGGCAGAGCAGCTCTGAATTCACTCAGCATCTGTTTCCCATCTCCTCTTCCACATCATCTCCCGAACAGCACTTCTCAGATCATTATTCTGATTTCCCATTCCTTTTTGAAAAGCCCTTAGAACCAGAACGAAGTGTTTCTAGTCTCCAGACACCTTTCAACTTTGACGCGGAATATGCCGCCGTACTTCGTCACCTTCCAGAGGCGGCGCCATCTACACTTGAAGGATTATCATTCAGCAATGGTTTTGACTTCGATAATCTTCTTTCCCTCCCAACAGCCGACGATATGGATACAGAGCATGATGCGGACGCAGAGTACGGCACCGAAGCAGAGCACAGCGAACTTGACCTCGAAAACAATACACTCGAAGAGCTTCCGGCGGCTCTCCCACAGTCAATGCTCACGGAGGCTGAAGCACTTCGTGTGCTCTCCGATCAGTCTCACGAGACGCGACTTGCCCTTCACAATGCCATGGATGCGGATAAAGGAACGCAAGCAGCTTATCCGCGACACATAAAACGCTATAAGCTTTGGTGGTGCCTAGATCAGGACCGCCGTATACAGGCTGATCCATGTTGGGTTCGTATTTCCAGCGAACCCGTCATGCAGACCAAAGTAGCGATTTGGCTGAAGTATGAGTCATCGCGCCCAAAGGTCAGATTTCTTCTCACTCTTCGGAGATTCATGGCAACTGAACTTACCCATCAGATGACACATAATGGTCTGGAAATTCCTGGCAGTATCGTTGGATATGAACACGTCAAGCAGTGCATTAGTGCTCTCGAACGTCACCGTTTCGACCATCAACACGAGGATCTGTATCTTGCAACACCTGAATCGCAGAAGCCATTACGCGACGACTCGCGCATCAAGGAATTTGAGAAGGTTTCCCGCGCCCGAGAGCCCGAGCGAATCGCAAGTGCTCAAGTCCGAAAGGCAGCTGGAACATCTGCTGGTTAGTCAATTTCTAATAACATTATTCATACTCTAATGGCTGTTGTCAGATAACTACACTCCGGAAGAGCTCAAGACTGCTTCAGCATGGTGCCTTGAACAGCGTAAAGCGCCCCACAGTCTTTATATTGGGGCGCGTGATCGTGCCATGTTACTCATGTCGACTTGTACTGCCTTTCGCGGAGACAATCTTCGATCTCTGCTCTGGTCAGATCTCTTTTCGCGTGAAGTGCCTGTTCCGGAGCTTGGATTGGGTCGGTCAATAATGGTACAGCTTTTACTGTCCTTCTCAACTACTCTAACTGACATCCTACTGCAGGCGTTGATCTGTCTTGTCGATCAGTCAAAAACCAACCAGCATGGTCGTGTGGACGAACATGGCGCGTTTCGTCATCGTGAGGTTGACCTCTGCTCAATTGGTGCCTTGGCTATCCAATACTTCGTCTACTTCCATGTGCTTGCTAAGGCACCTCCTCAATTCGCGCCTGATTTCTCAGATCCCAACTTTGGAGAATATGGACGCCGACCATGGTATGAGAACTATGTATTTCCGAGTGCCGATGGAGACGATGTTGAAATGTCATATCAAGGTCAGTTTCTCATTTGATCTATTCAAACACGACTAACATCTTTGATTACAGCACATAACAAACGTATCAAGCTTATTCACGATAAGAATAGCATCAGCCTCTCGAAAAGCACTCATGCTGGACGTGTATATGCTGCAAAGACAGCACGTGAATATGGCGCCTCCGTGGATGCTGTAAAGGCACTTGGTGGCTGGAGTGAGAATGATGCCTACCGTGCCTGCTATGATCGCGCACTTGCCAAAGAGGCACTTCTCGGAGCAGCATTTTTCGATGCGAAACGCCCTGAATCCTACTGTCTTCCCCGGGCCAGCTTAGGTATGTTTAACACTGTTCATTTTGTATCTAATCATATCTGATATGCGGCTAGAACCTCCTTCTGAGCTGGTAAACTCTATATTTCCCTTTGTCGAAGCAGAGCTCAAAGCGCTTCAAGAACGCCGCCAGAAGTACGGATGAATCGCGGATGATTACGCGCTAACGCAGTTCCTCAACGTCCTTATCCTATTTCGCCGGATTTTGCTCCAAGATGCCGCTGTGCTCTTTGCTGAGCATCCAGGTGCTGGCATCTTCTATCATCGTCCCTTCAATACCACACTCTTTCGTGAATTTGCGTTAGAGTCGGTTGATGTCTTACGGCGCGTAGAAGAAGCTGCACGGAATCAGTTCAAAAATCTTCCTGAGCATATCGCGGGCTCCTTTCGTGGCATGTTTGCATCTGCAAATATTATTCAGGAGCGGGAGCGTGAAGGGCTTCGGCGCCATATGGATAATCTTACCTCTCAGAATCAGACATTGACGAATCTGGTTCTTGAGCTGCACCAGACAGCTCAACCACGTCATTCACGAGGTACTCTTCCATTACCACTAGCTGCTGTACCATCAGCTATCCTTTCCTCCTCCTCGTCAATCTCTCTACCTTCCGCTCATCAATCTCTCTACCTTCCTCCTCGTCAATCTCTCTACCTTCCTCTTCGACAACCTCTTCTTCAAGTTCTCCATCGACGATCACACCGCCGTCTCCTGTATACCATCCGGAGTTACCGATGTCTTCACTAAAGGACCCTCGTTCTGATGCTGTACAGGAAACAGCGCGACAAGCACTACTAAGCCGATACGGTGCTGAATGTGTACAGCGTCATCAGTGGACATGGACAACATCTGCCTCAATGAAGAAGCCGGATCGCTGGGTGCCAAGCTATAGTTTGGCTCCTCTCAAGAGTATATCTCTCGAGGACGTTTACACCGAATTTGCGAATGGACTCAAGGGACATCTCTCCATTCGAGAGCTCCGAGCGAAGTGGGGAGCAGAGTGGCAGGGTGCAAGTAATGCCGAGAAGACGGATGCTTCCCGCCGAAAGCGTTTCTTCGAATTAGTTGAGGCGTTGAAGATGCGTCACAAGAACTGGCAGGATAATCACGTCTTTCAGTTCCTTGACTCTAAGTTCCGCATTGATACGAAATCCTCGTCAAAGCATTTACGCTCCCTGCGTCTCTTCTTAGAATGGATTCCGAATAAAAAGGAGAATGGTTTCGAAACAGTTATACAGGAGTCCGATTTATTTACTTTCTAGTCTTACAAAAGTCCAACTTGCTTACTTTTAATCCTACTTGTAACTACTGTTCGTCATCAGAAATGTCAATAACCTCCATAGAAACGCTGTGATGAGCTTCTGCTTCCTCAACCTCTTCCTCAACCTCTTCCTCGTCTGACAAAAGATTAATGATCTCTGCACCTGGAGGAATGCCTATCCGTGCACCCACACCTTTGCTTGCACCTTTCATACGTGAACCTTCCATACTTACGCGCACGCCTTCCACCCGCGCACCTCCTACGCCTACATCCACGCTCATGCGCGCACCTTTCATGCCCACATCTACGCTTACATGCGCGCCTTTCACACTCACACGCGCACCTTCCACACTCACACGCGCACCTTCCAAGCTCACATGTGCATCTTCCGTGCTCACACACGGAGGGTTCTCCACCTCCATCTTATCCTTCGAGTCCTCCTCAATCATCGCCTCTGCCTCCCCAATATCCTCTGCACCCTTCACATCCTTAGCATCCTCCGTATCCGACTGCGCCGGATCGTAGAGTCCTGTCGTATCAGGCTGGGCTAAATTGTAAAGTCCAGTGGGTACCCAGGCCCGCATGTGACGTGTCGTAGATCCTAAAGACCCCTGCATGCCAGCAGCCGAAGCACTGTCTTGCATCTCGTTGAGAAGAGGAGGGGTTATCTGGAGGGAAAGGCAGGTTCGGGAGTGTTGAGGGACGACTTGATTACGACGTGGTTGAATATCACCAACGATGACCGAATAGGGACAAATATCAACATTAAAGTCGCCATCAGCACTGGGAATGGATTTCACCAGTTCGCGAATAGCGACTCCCGGAAAGACAGTCTGCTTGAAATGTTGGAAAAGTTGAGTAGCATCTAATCCCCAGATAAGATTTTTCGCGGCAAAAGCTGCGAGTTCGCCAAGTCTAGGCGACGAATCCCAGTGGAGAACTGGAGGTGGCGTAACATTCCGGGAAGACAGTGGACAGAGGTACAATCGAAGAGTGTCGTAGTTAGGAAAGCCGTCAGGAATCTTCCTGGCCAAGCTGCGTGCAAAGCTCTGACCAGCTAAGGTGTCCCGGAATCTCTGACACCACGAGGGACGAAACTCGCAGAACTTTTCGAATGACAGATCCTGCCCCGCTTGAATAAGCTCATTGCCGAAGCCTGCGAGGGCAAGTCGGCGTGCGGTCTTAACACCACAACCAGGTATGCCATCCTTAAAGGACATTAGAGAACTGCAATATCAATTGTAAGGAAGTACCAACCGAATAATCACCACCAGCTAGTATAGCGATGAACACAAATTGCTCTCGAGATAGACCAACATCCTCGTAAACAGTGATATTGATTACTCGGTCGGAGATTTCACGACTGCGAGGCCATATTAGAATCGTAAAGCGTAAGTAATTGAATGGATACAGACATGCGAATAATCCGGGGTGCACCGAACACAAAAGTATCGCTGTCTTCTGTTAGAACAGCATCGATGATACAGTCGGCGCACATCCAGGCGAGTTCTGCTTCTGCTTCTCCGGGAGCCTGAACAAGTATGAGAGTACAGTAGTTAAAAATGACGCGAAAACCTACCTCCACATACTTCCATCCAAGGCTCCGAATGAGGCTCTTGAAGTCGGAATTCAAGAAGTGACTGTTAGAACGGACAGAAGTCTTGTGCTTGACATTGGGCCGTCCAGGACCATCAAACACGAAAAGGGGGATTACAGTGGTAAGACTGAATAGCGCCGTCGCACGTTTGAAAAGGGAAGCAAGTGCAGCATTTTTGGTTTGGCGATTATGGGCGTTCGCCTGATAGTACCAGACACTAGGAACTCAGTGAGTTCACAGATAGACCAAGGGGAAGAGGAGTGTACCTAACATCGACACCAACTCGATAACCTCGCACATCGTCTCCCCAAGGCATGGTGCCAGGGCCTTCACTAACTGAGAGATCAATCAAGGAGGTCTCCTTGCCGTTGTCCTCAAGCATCTGCATAGATTTGAGAAAATTTAAGGGAGAAATAGCAGAGGCTGAAGTGCTGACCTTCCATAATCCTCGAATGCCCATGTTGTCAAGAGTCAAGAAGCAAAGAATGATAGACAGGTCTCTGAAGGAGCACCAGGTCTCATGCCCGCAAACGACGCGATCAACTAGACGGGGAACACACAAAAGACGTGTCATAATGTCATTCCCTTAACCGCCTCACATGAGACGGTGTCTAGGTCGCGTCGTGGCAGGAGTGGGTGGAGGCAACATTCGAGCCTTGAGATGAAGGTCCACGGAAGGCAAAAGCGAGCAAGTGCGAGCGCAGCAGCGATGGCCGCTGTTGCCTTCAGGAAGAAGCTTGGGTTGGTGAGCCAGAGGAGCTATGAAAGGGCTCTATCAGTCAAGGTTATCACAAAGCGATGAATTCTACGCACTTCAGCAAGCACCGATAATCTCCTCCTCAACAGGGTAATCCAACTATGCAACAGTTCTTGATGGTGCACGTCCACAATACTCCCCCGCCAACGTCGTCCTTGGAAGTAGGCTCAAGGTCGGCCCGCTGTCGACAAGAACGGCGCAGATGGTCGGGTGTTGTGGACCTCCACACTCAAAGTCCGGAGCTATACCAAGTGTGGCAGGAGCAGGGGTGACCATGGAGGTTGGTGGAGTAGGAGTACAGGCAATAAACATGCCACCAAGAGCGTACTGGAGGAATGGAGATAAACTCCACCACGAGTCTCTTTGACGAGGTCCCCGCACTCTGATGGAATGTCCGCAAATTTTGACCAACACCAAGAAGTGTCATGGCGGTCAAGCGGTAAGCAGGTCTAAGCACGTGTGTGCGACGCGACTTGACCCGGTGGAGAAATGGTCAACATTTTCAATGTTGAGGAGAAAACAGTCGCGTCGCGTCATGCACGTGCAGCACAACTTTTCTTTTCCTTCCATCATCATCGCATTTCGTACAGTCATTCTTGCTCCTCTGTCTCCCGTCGACACCGTCTTCTATGCTATGGTAAATTGTTTTCAATTCGTTTCGTGGCCTTGGTTAACGCCGTTTTCAAGCTTTCCCATCGATGACTGGCGGGCTCAAAATACTAGGAGCACGACTTAAAGCTCTGTTTCAATGACTTGTTAGTTACACAGCGGATTTCTGGTGTGTCTTCCCGGCTTTTGCTGATTTGTCACTAATTTTATGGAAGATTTTAACATCATACCGCTGTCGTTGCAGACGGTGCCGACTCCACTCAAGACAATGACCGTTACGACCCGCGACTTGACGCGCTGTGGAGGTTCGCTGCCCCGTCAGCCGCATCTTGATTTGGTGCTCGTACCCACACCGGACGCCACCAGCAGACCTCATCCAGCGCGCGACGCCTCCGACCTCTGGTTCCGTCTTGTCTGTACCCCGAGAAACTGGCTCACGACAACATGTTTTGAGCATGCCGCCTACCCAACGAGGTCTTCGACAGCCACCATGAACGAGCAGCTTCATAACGCTGTATTCAGCATGACCCTCTCCGATATTTGGGGTGTCGAACGTTTCGGTTGTCGCCGTCTCCTCCTCGCCGGCACTGTCGAGATGTGTGTTTGCGAGTTTACCTTTGCCGAGCGGAGGTCAGTTTCTTCCCTCTTTCGTCGTCAAAGCTGCTCACGATGCTCAGTTCGTCATAGAGCCTTCTTTCGTGCAATCCTTTCTTAAATATCTTTACCAGAATGGACTACTGAGTCCTTCCGTTCCGGCAACTGTGACACCTTCAACATTGGGGTTATCGGCCTGTGCCCGCTATCCAGTACGTCCGGAATCCTTATGCTTCTTTTGTTTTAGCCTAACGTACTATTGTCAAGGGGGCAACATCTCTATCAATTCGACGGACTTCCTCGCGCCACCACTCCTTAACCCCAACCTTCTCGGCGGACCCACAGGATGTCGCGATCTCGAAAGCCGGTACAGAGCACGTTCAGCAGTTTGTCGCTGCTTCGTCATGGAACGACTACATCCTCAGTCCCTTGACCAACGTGACAGACGATGCCATTCGTGACGGTGGCGCGATTACCTTCCACCCCGTTGGCACTGCGAGTATGTCTCCCGTAGGCGCAGACTGGGGCGTTGTCGATCCGGATCTGCTGCTAAAAGGCGCGAAGGGCGTGAGGATTGTCGATGCCAGCGTTCTGGTAAGCTTGTCGCCGATTTCGATTGTTACGGGGGTACTTACAATATCGTCAGCCCTTCGTCCCCTCCGCGCATACCTCTGCTCACTGCCCGGCACTACTATCGTCCATTCCCTGTCATAGACAGCGCCGCCAGCAACGACCTCCATTGGGATACCACGTATCGCCCGCCATCGTTGACGGCGCAGCACTCTGCCTCGTTCGCAGGCAGCCCGACCTCGGATACCCATCGCCAGTCGCATCAGCGTCGTCGTACGCATCAACATTCATGCTCTGACCACGTCCACCGACCAGGCTTCAATGTCTTTTGCTCAGTCCTTACTCGCCGTCAGCGCGGGGCACTCGAGCAGGGACAGACGCTAGGTCGCCGGTCAGCGGCGCGAGCACTTTTTCCGAGTCTAAACACGTCAGAAGAGGTGCATTCTCTCGCGGTAAGCAGCCATTTAGCAGACATTAAAATGGAGGCTAAGATGTAATATGTTTACTTTATCTAGCGCAGTCTCTTCGACTCACCACGTCCGCAGACGCCTGACTCGCCGGAAACTCAGCGACAGCGCTTATCGGGCTGGGCTTCATTACTGGGACCGCTGCAGATGCAGCCACCATACCATCCTACCCCAGATTCTGCTCTCCGTTTCCACCGCACGGCTACTACGATCACTCTCGGACCGCGCTACTTGGTGTGTCGTGGTTCACGCTGGCGGTAACCCCAGTCATTCACCATCCTTTTGTCAGCCATTGACTCTTGAGCAGGCCGTCGGTCGTCGGGGAAGCTTTGAGCTTGGGCGGTACGTCCACCTGTCCCGCCTTCATACTTCCTTCATATGCCTCGCCGTAGATCTGTGTCGTCTCCACCCTCCCGGACGCCTTCTAGGGCGACTTTGCTAACTACTACTCCCATCAAGCTGTGTATTCTGGGACTAGCAGTGACATGCCTGGAGGTCATCTTCCAGGTAGACCTCGTTTGTCGTTTGGGCTTTCGTTAATATCAATCACAGGACTCGGGACTACGGGATGCCTCGTTTATGTCGTCAGCGACGGTTCAGAACGTTGTCTTCGCGACGCGTCCTTTCTCATTTGGCTTCGCGCCGTTGGGAGCGACACTTCTCTGGACACAGGGCATACAAATCACCCCCGCTGGTTTTGAAGATCCGCCATGGCAAGGTGATAGAAAATGTAGTCGTCCCTTCCTGGGTGTCTTACTACTCTTAGTTACTCTTAGTTCGTACACTCAAGGGTCTCCACGTTCACAAGTGATTTATGTTGGTAGAGAAAATAGACTTTATTCATGGTTCTCTTCTGGCTGCGAGTACACTATCAACCTCTCTCGAACGCTGCTGGAGACTGCGTAAGTAAGCAATCAAGTCCTTCCTTCCACCAGCGGAGACTTCTGTCGACTCCAGCTTGGTTCTAATTTCGGCAGTGCCAGCTGTGAAGGGCGATCCATGCATGCTAACCAGATTGATATAGTTCCTTGCGTCACGAAGCCAGGTCTCGCTACATTCCAAGGCACCATAGATGTGCTTATAATCGATTCGCTGACTTGAACCCTAGATGATGATTTAGAGCAATGAACTAAACTGTGAAAGCTGCAGACTCACCGGTATAGTTTTCTTGTGATATTCGTCGCAAACATCAACTCCAAATTGCCAGTTGGCGATGATCTGTGAATTTGACAGCTTTAGACACCCACAGTGTTCCAAGAAAGTTTTGTATTCAGCTGTGTAGCACTTTTGAATCTGTTGGCGGAGCAGAGATGTGAGAGCCTTATCCTCCGCCTTGTGATTGGACTTCCGCGACTTCTTCCTAGGCGCTTCGCTAGGCAGTGTCTTGAGACCTCGAGCGCGAATAATGGGGTAAGGAGAATGTGCTGCTGGTGCGATGTCAGCCAAGGCAGAGAAACCATACTGGTGTGGTCACCATCATCGGATGCCGCCGCGTCATCATTATCCAAGACTTCGACTTCCGTCTCCGTAAGTGCGCCCTCAGGTTTCGCCCCGGATTCTGAAAGCAACTTGCGCTTTGCACCTGTAAGCTGCGCATTTAACTGCCGAATGTTGTCGAGAGCCTATTAGCATGGTATGAGTAACGTCTCGAGGAACAATCATTGAGAGGAGATACCGGTGCCTCCTCAACTTTGATGAGTATTTCATTGTGGTGCGGCACGCGAAGCAGATCCCGACGATAAGTCTTTTCAACAAGAAAGTCTTCGAAAAAATCAGATCCTTGAGTAAGGGGAGTCGAAAGGCGATATGGTCCATCTGCAAGAGGTGTGAATCACGTTGAATACGGTCCTGGGAGAGTAATGCGGACACACCAAGAATATGTTGCGCGCCAGGTTCTTTCTTCAGTGCTTCAACGACAGTCTTGGACTCGACATTCCAATCCCCTGGTTGACATCCTTGCCTCGATGGATTGGCCACAACAGAAATTGTGTACGCCCGGTTGTACTGTACTATTACAACCTAGTCTTCATGGGGCGTTACCCGTTACACATACTCTTCACAGACATTGCTCTTCATTCAGGGTCCAATTTCCTTATATGGGCAGGCAGGAGCGGCGACAGCAGCCGCTGCCTTAAAAAATTTCCTTTTTGGGCCTTACCTGGGGCCCAATTTTGGCCGTTACGCGTTATGGTAGCACAAACTCTTCATTTCACAGGTCCCCGTTACCCGTTATGCGAAGACTTGCGTGTAATAGTACAGTAATGCTTCTGAAAGCGGGCATCAATGATTTTAACAATGAGCTTCTGCACCTTTCTTTAGCAGACGATAGTTAACGAGTGAACACGAACACACCTTGTAGCTGGAGAGTGGACCTGGCTGGATTGTCGGAAGTTGAAGGGCATGATCTGCTTGATGTGCTGGTGCCAACTGGAGTGGTCCTTGAGGTACTACTGAGGTAGTAGTGAAGTGTTCATCAGGATCCAGTAGGAGACGCCGAAGTCTATCAGCTCCGAGGCGTCTGTCCAAGTTGAACGGATGTTTGGTGCTCTTCTGCCAATTTGGCTTCTGAGATTGCGCGATTACGAGAAGATCATCGCGAGAAAGATCACTAATACTTCAGTCAATGGCATGAAGCAACTGGAAAATGAAGAGGTTTACCGAATGTCGCTGTCAGTCAGTGGTCGCGCAGTCATAGCGTCTCTGAACGAGCTTGGGAGATGAGATTATGCAGGGCTAATCGTCAGAGTCAAAGACATGTCTTGGTTGGCGAGGAAGGCATGGACGCATCGGAGGCCATAAACAAGACTCTGCGGATTCACCGCGAATCACCGGACCCGCCGCCGGATGTGTCGTGTTATCGGAGTCGCATTCGATGGTTGAATCCGGCTGAACATCAACGATTATGGGTGAAAGTTTAGAAATGCACGTACAGTCCTTTTACCAGTTCAAAAAGTGAATGTCAATATCTGTTCATCAAGTTGTCAGTTGGGAGACACATTCCCCATGGCCAGATGAGCTAGGCGACGAGTCGGAAGAAGTCTATCAATGGGATGATGTATGAAAGAGAGGCAGCCATGATTGCGGGTCCTAGCAGTTTCCCAATCTTACGTGGTTGTCACACTCGAAAAAGCAGCAATCTTCGGCTTGGGGGCACTAAACCATCAATCAAGGACGACACGAGCAGCGAAAGCAGTGATTGTTGATTCAGGGGCAAGAGAATACACGACATGTACCGATCGTCTAACCAGGAGCGTGAGGTGACGGTGGCGGTGCGGTGGACCAAGCGCACAATGGCGGATAGCCACGATCGGTGTGACACTAACCGTCACGGCCGCGGTTATGACCTAGGTTGTGATACATGTGCGTATCGTGCACCCTCGTAACGGGTGAAAACACCCAGATTTTAAGTACGCACAGCGAACAAATCGAAGAGGATCCTTGGCCACAGGCGCATTCAAACTATTCCTTGGCCAGTGCCACATCGGGAAATGAATTTGGTACACATACACGGCTAGAGAACGATCTGCATACTTATCATGATATCTGCCAGGCTTGAAGAACGATTATCGATGGTTGATGTGCCCGCCAGAAACCCGTTTGCAAGAAATCGAATGTTTGAACAACCAGCATGCTGAGGACCTTGCAGATACATATTCGACGATAGTCAAGTGTTTCTTCGATGCACTTTGAGGAAGTTACAACTTGAGACCGGCGCACGATACCTACAAAACAGAAGTCCTGAGGATGTCTCAGGCTGCTGGTGGCTGTGCGTTGTTTCTCTCTCTCTCTCGTCTCGCCCGCATCTTCACTCCCAACGACGACGACGATGCTACAGACGACTAAGTGCTTGCTTGCTCCTCGATGCATACCCAAGCTGGGCCCAATGAGACATATTGGTGCTCTGCAGAAACGGACTCTCGGCGCGTCAACGACAAGGCCAAAGTTGCCGAGGGTTTCTGTTGAAATGCGGGCCTTCCACAACTCTTCGAAGAACAGTGTTGCATGCCGTACACATTCACTTCATCGATTTGCGGCACATACTGATTCTGAGCTGAACAGCAACAGCGGACAGCTCGACTATCCGGTACGGGTAAATGTCATTGCGCATTAAGACAGTATGCTCATCGCTATTCCTTAGCATGCCTCTCTCAACTCTTACAACCTGGCCTCCTAGGGTACTCTCGGCCTTTCGGCCACGGCCCTGCAACAGCGCCGTTATTCTGGACCATACCTCACGGTACTTGATCTCTGCTTCAGCCTCAACTCCGAACATCTCTTTATGATCACTCCGCACGTCCTTTCGCGGGCTGAAATTGCTCGCCGTGAAGTCATCCATTTTTACAGTCTTTCTAGCCGTCGACAACGTTTGGCGTCCTGTGATGATCATGGACGTCAAGGACGATAGTTGGTTCAATCGGGCAGAGCTACGGTCCAGAGCAGATGAACAGATGTATCGACACTTTGACCGTAGCCTTGCAGAGTGCCCTCTCCCTCGCTTGTGGGGTTTGAGTCTGCTCGGAACCTCACTTCGCGTGTACCGGGGCGATGTCGCTACTAGCAACATCAACCCCGCTTTCAACCGCCCCAGTGGTCGTATGCCCCAGGATTTCCTTGAAGGGGCTTGGAATATCGATATTCGTTCTCAGGAAGGTTTCGACAAGATGAAAGAGATCATGGCAGATATTTTTGAGAATGCCGCTGCTTTAGGGAGCTTAGCAATTCACGAAACCTCTCGGAGCATTGGGTATTTAGGGGATTAGGATTATTGGTAAAGTGCTGTCTGATGTATGAACACTGAGGAAGAAATGATGTCCAAGTAAGTACTGCGCGTACAACTGTAAAACCACCTTCTGGCAAAGCAAGTATTTCGTTAAATCATACACTCTCTAAAGTTGTCGAAAGGCCCAAAGAATTTCAAGCTCGAGGATTTAAGTGGCAGATGCCGACGGCAAGGGTGGATCGGGCTTAGTGTCTCTCCATCATCTACGCGTCTCAGAAACAACGATGGAGGACGCATTCACGGTCAACGGATTCATGTTCTGCACGGAGCACGGCGGTGAACTCTGCAACGACTGTGGCGCTGACTACCGGGCGGGCAACAATTACCAACTGGATCAAGACAAAATCCAGGCCAGCGTAGGATCTGGAAAGAAAATCGATTTTGACGTGCGTTTCCTTCCTATTTTCGCATACAATATTGTTAAAATCTTCCTAGAACCGCAGGGCCCTTCGTGCGTTCTCTCTAGGTGCCGTGTACTCGGGGAAAATGCGCGATCGTTACGGAATTTACCAGTGCACGACGCATTCGACAGTGGACTGCAAGGAGTGCTTCAACTGGCCCGAAATAATCGTCGAGGTGTCTAAAGCAAAGGACTGGGAAGGCAAGGTGCACAGTAGGAAGGACCTGCTTGGACTTCTCAAGTCGATGGGAGTGGAATTACCTGCAAACACGAAGCTAGTGGACGACTTGCTGGACCAAAAGCTCGGAAACGCGTTGACTGCGACACAAAAGCTGTCCTCACTTGTCCCAGATCCGTCGCATATCAATCCGTCGAAGTTACCGTTATGGAAGGTGTGTGGCGCAGCGACTTCGCAACTCATATTACTCAATTCGTATGTCAGACAACTCCAGCATTTCAGGCTATGAGCAGGACTAGTCCAAACGAAGCAATGAAGAGGTTCAACTCGCCCAACTCGGATCCGTTTCCTCTGTACACAAACACGTGGATGGACGCGCGCCAAACTACAATGCATGTGGCGCGTAATTTCGAAAATGGCGTAGCTGTCATGGCTCTGAAGGACGACTACGAGGCTATCGCCATACGGGTTAGTCTCACGTTCTACTTTCATTGACTTCTACTTAAGTATACCCAGGTTCTCAGTATTCACAAACTCAACGAGAAGACGCCTCTCATTGCCCTCATTTACTACAGCTCCGACTTGGCTACTCCTGCTGTGAACAGCTTCGAATGGATGGGCGCCCAGATGCAAACAGGCCGGCTCGCACAGATCAAATGTACATCCCAGGAACAGGCTCTCCTCCGGAAACTACTCTTCCAGAACTCACGCCGCGTATCGACGGAATTCAAGCCCAAGATGGCGGGATACGAGCGCCGGTTCAAGCCGTCGTTTTTGGTCCCTTTGAACCCGCTGGATCAGGTGGAAATCGGAAAGCTTTCGCACAACACGGGATGCCAGGTCTGTGGAGGAAAGACGACGAGCCGATGCGCGCAGTGTCAGTCCGCATCGTACTGTAGCCGAAGTAGGTGGCCTTTTCTCTCGTTGTCATTTCGATATTGACAGTCATTTTAGCTTGCCAAAGCGAGGACTGGAAACAGCACAAAGCACTTTGCAAATCACTCAAAGGCGGCTCTTGGGCTTCGACGGATTTCACCAAACACGTCATCGTCAACGGGAAGAAGATGTACATTTCAGTCTTTAGCGCCTCCGGCACTGTGCCTCCTTCAGCTCAAACCGCCGCCCAAGCCGCTGCGGAGCGCGACGACGACAGTCCCCCGCCAAACGTTCACGGCGACCGTCCGTTCATTGTCAAAGTATCAAATCCATTCCCCGTCGGAAACCCGACGCAGGGCTTGCTGGTGTACGACAGGCAGAGGACGTTCAAGGCCTATGTGATGCAGGAGGACCGCCCACAGGTATACGGGGCGGCGATGCAGCTGATCATAGCCCGGAATAACAGGATGAAGGTGTACCGCTGGGCGAAGAGGACAGGCGACTTTAAACTGGACGTGTGTTTGGACCGGATACCGGACCCAGAGCCGACGTGGTGAAGCATATCGTATTTGAATTATCTTACATGTAAAAGCATTGAACGTTAACTTTTGCGCAAACCCGCGCATTTCTGAACAATATGAACATTCGAATGAATCTAGATCCACAGTCCGCCTTTGTGTTAGAACCAGCGCACTGGATGCGTACAGGATTATTTACTAAACACCGAGCACCGCGAGGTGTAGAGTATGCCTAGGGAAGACTAAGTGTTACTATCCAAGGGCATGGATCCATCGACTCGCGTTGGAAGACACGTTTCTTTATTCAATTGGTATGATGACGAATTTAATGCAAGATTTGTCGCGGCGGACTCATTGGGCATCTCGGTGGAGACGCACAGATACAGGTTGTTGACGACATCTGTCGCAGGACGCCACAAGTTCATATTTCCCGTTCACACGATCACATCTTACATAATGATCTTCATCTCGCTCGTCGGGATGAAATGAGGGAGAATCCCAACGCACAGTGCGATTCGATCAACAACCAATAAAGACGCCACACGGGCCCGATCTTCTGCCTTTGGAAATCAAAAATCAGTCGGACTCTAAGGCAAACTCGTCCGTCAGGTCTTGACTCTTCTCTATTCCTCTCTAGATCACTACAGTAGGAAGCGAATTGAGGTTGACGCTGCGTAACTCTAATGTACCACCCAATGTACATAAGAACTTATGAATCGGAGAGTACCACAAGTATAGGATTACTCTGTATGTGCTGAGCCATAACGTGCGTCGTACAGGTATCGTGAGAGCCAGGCGTTCGCGACAGGCGATGGAACTCATGAACTGCGAACGAACCCGGAACATCATCACCCAGTAGCAGGTTACTATATTTATAAGCACTTCATCGTACTTTCCTTGACAATCAAATCGTGATAACACCTTGCACAGACGAAGTATCAGTAAACACGTGAAGAATACAGTTCAAACATACCAGCGCACACAGACTACAACAGACACATCAAGCCCCTCATCCTTGAAGATCTCCATTTTCTTCAACAACTTTGACCCCTTCAACTTTTGATACAGGACCTTCACATCTGGAGCCTCGTAGCGTAGACCTCGTATCGGCATAGAAAACTCAATTCTGGCCATCCTAATCCTCACAGCGCCTTCAGGAACCCGCCACCTCGACTCGATGGCTCCAATCAATTCATCCTCTACATGCTGCTGAAGCGTGATCCCCGAAAGACCTTGTTCGCGAACGTCAAGGAACCCCCACGCATTCACCTTCAGCGTCAATACCTGCAGCTCCGGAAACGCGATCACATTCTCCTCTCTATTAATGATCCCTTTCCAACCTATATGCGGTGAATAGCGGAGGCCGATCTCCACTCCCGGGACATGCGATACGAAGGCGAGAAACTTCTTTAGAGGCGCTGAGAAGAAGGTTGAATTGTTCAGATCGCCCTCGTTGAGGCGCACCTCCTGTAGGGTGCATCGCGATCTGTCCATGAACGCACGGAAATCCACCCAGTCCGTGTCGATGAACTCGGTATGTTGGAAAAGGCCCTGAAGTGCAAATGTCTGGAGAGCGGGGCATTGCATATATGACAAGATGGCGAGGGGGCTGCGTATGGCGAGGAAAGTAAGGCGCGGGAAGATGTAGATAGAAGGGGGTGTCTGTCTTCGAAGGGTATATGTAACGGGGCCGCGGCCGTGGGAGCCCTCTCGGTAGCTGTCCGTAAAGGACACAAGGTTCCGACACTGGGATAAGATGTCAATGATGTACTGATAGTTGAAGGACCCCAAGACAAGCTCGAGATGGGTAATTTGAGGCCAAGGTAAGAGAATGACACGTGGTAATTTGTCATAGACGAGCACAACATTGAGAACAACGTGTGTCAGGCGAGGAGCTTTGGACACAATGTCGAAGAGGACTGGCCCCGATACGGTCTCGGCCGTTAATGCAATCAGGGACAATTTTGTGAGTATGCTCATCTCCGGCGCGTCTTTGAGAGCATACAAGGTTCCGAAGTAGCACTTAAGCTGAAGCTCGGATAAACGTGACGCGCGTTGTGCTAGCATACTAGCACTTCTAGGCATGAGGTCGACAAGAGAGACCTCCAGAGGGGAGTTTCCAGACCGGTTGAGAACCTCTTCAAGGATAGGCCCATTGAAAGCCTTTCGCGAAGAATCTCCACCTACAAACGAGTTCCATAGGCCGGGGCTTTGCCATGCAACCGCTCTCCAATGCCTGCACACCTGTCCGAGACGCCATGGCATTCGAGACTCGAAGATACGAAACGGCTTCCCGAAAGTCAATGAGAAGATGTAGGAAAGGATTTCGGGGGGTAGATACTGGACGGGAGGGTTCAACATAATGTGCGCGTTCAGGACGCCTTCGGCTTTGGCGTGATTTTGCTCGGCTGCCTGCAGAGCATTACGGAGGCAAGCGACCCGAGCCTCGGCGTCATAAAGCTCGACGCGCACTGCATCGATAAAGATTTTTATCTTGGGGCGAGCAGCGCTAATTTCTCCACGCGATGCGTGGCCATCGAAGAAATGTTGAAAGGGCGATGGCGCGTCGGACAGAGGTGGTAAGACGTTGGTGGAATCATAACCACAATTAGGACAAGAAAAGCCTCAGGAAGAGTGTCAGATTTGACTGAGTCAAAGGTGGTGAAATGGAGAGTCCCCCACCTGGTATAGACATTAACTTCAACCCTTTGAAGGAATCTGATTTTGATAGTGGAAGTCGAGAACGAAGAAGCTGCCGGTGGCTGTACACCGGTGTCTAGCGACTCGATCACGTTGAACAGAGCGTCGGTGCCATTATCATCTCGACTCTGGCGGTGTCTCGTCTTCCAGAACCAAGCGATCCACCGGCCAATCAGGCTGAGTTGCGCTTTCTCTATTCCCTTCTTCCCATTTGCGCGCACCATGTCTCTACATAACTGTGAGCCGATCCGCGACGCTGACTGGCCTGCGGTCTTCTGAAAATGCTGACTACTTGCGTTCGTTAGCTCCGCAAGCGGTCGACGCAGAACTCTCGGCCTGACGTTGTCACTAACACGAGTCCTGGGCCTTAGGCTAATCAAACTCAACCCGTCGCCGTTGTCCCCATAACCAAGTTCCTACCTCGCTGGTTGTCTCGCTCCAAGTACGAAGATCTTCCTCTGCTGTGAAGGTCACCCGTTCATTTGTAAATTCTCACTAGGTTCTTCCCAGCAACGACCAACCTGCACAGGCATCCGTGTGCGATTACCAGCGGACACTAACGCCATCTTTCATGCTGTGGCCAACAAACTCCCCATCGTCTCTCAGCGGCTCGACACGGAGGAACATCACTCGATAGCTTCTGGTCCCAACGCCGAGTCATCTTGTGTACGTTGCCGTCTCAAGTGCTACTTGGCGCTTAAGCCCTGACTAGACTTCGCAGGTGGGCATCGAGCGATGGACAGATTCAATCCGCCGGGGACCTCGTCGCGTGAAAGACGTTCTTATTGAACACTCTGGGCACACATTCGTGGAGGCTCATTCCTGTTTACTTTAGGAATCTATCCAGAGAAAGGCCACGAATACACAGAGCTCCTGTAATGATAACCGATTATGCTGCACTCTTTCAACCATTTCGACAGTTAGAGAGGGTAATGGGGATGATAATGCCTCAGGCGCTTATGATCACCACTCGATGCGTACGCGTATTACGCATAAGTAGGCCTTACTTGAGTACTCACCGCTGAGTGGATGGTACAGAGGGTACCACGAACATGATGGACCGGGCAACACGTAAGTCGTCTATGCCTAAGTTTATCTGAGTTTAACCATATAGTCCTAACCGCCTTCACAGTGCACGCGCGCAGTCGCTGAGCAGAAACGTGGTAGACCGGCCAAACATGAAGAAGAAGAAGAATGGCATCAGACGAAGAAAACCGAGCTTGAGCTCAGACGTGGAGAAGCACAACCAGCCTGCTAGGCCGACGCTAGCGTCCAAATGCCCATTAAGTATACGACAGGCCACGAAATTGGGATTTAATACACGCGGACTGGTGCTCACGGCCAGCTAGTAAGTCAGAATCTGCCGGTGGCTGTACACGGGTGTCTCAGGATTCAAAAGCTCTGTCTACCCCGCATCCTCATTCCAACGACGAAACGACGACGATGCTACAGATGACCCGGCGCTCGCTCGTCCCTCGATGCATACCCAAACCGCGCCCAATACAACCTATCAGTGCTCTGCAGAAACGGACGCTCGGCACGTCATCGACGAGGGTCAAGTTGCCCAGGGTTTCTATCGAAACGCAGGCCTCTTTAAAGGACAAGGCTGCATTCTGTACGTGTTCACTTCACCAAATTTGCGGCGCATCCTGATTCTGGGTTTAACAGCAGCTGCAAACAGCTCAACTGCTCGTCACCATCACCTACACGGGTAAGTCTCACAGCGCATTAACAATGATATACTCATTGTTCTTCCTTAGCACGCCATTCTTAACTGATACGGCCTGGCCTGATGGTCTACTCACAATCTTCCGGAATTGCCGCCAAGAGCGCGGGGCCTACACCAACCAACGATATTGTGGACCATACAACAAGTTACTCACGTACTGCTTTGGCCCCAACTCATATGAGTTCTTCGTCGCTCCCGAAGCCCCTTACGAAGGCCCCCCCGGTGAAACTTGCGCAGATGACTACGTCTTTATAGTCGTCTATGACCAGCTCCGGCGTCCTGTGATGATCGCAGACATCAAGGGCGATGGTTGGGTCGGTAACGCAGAGTATCGGCTCGACGCAGATGAACACATGCGGTGGTGGTTTGAACTTATGGCTCATGACTGCCCTCTCCCTCGCTTCTGGGGTTTAAGTTTGCTTGGAACGTCACTTCGTGTTTACCGGGTTGATGTTGCTACCTGCAACATGAACCCCGATTTTTCAAATCGTTCATCAGTGAAAAATTCTAGTGGTCTTCTTTCGGGGGATTTTCTTGCAGGGGCTTGGAATATCGATATTCTTTCCCAGGAAGGATTTGACAAGATGAAGGAAATTCAGGGAGATATTGCTGAAAGTGCTGCAGCTCTAAGGTGAGCATGGATGTGTTTCTGTTACATTTTCTTAAATGAAAATTCCAGCAAAGGATATGAAAATTCTTAGAGAAGAAAAGAGAAGTGGTGAGAGTAGGAATGTTCAAGTTGGGATGTTGGACTTGGCTACCTCGTAATCGTGGTCCTTATCATTCTGTATATGTAGGCTCATTGAGCACTTTGGTGTTATCATTATTCTGCTTAACTACTCCTGGGAAGTTGTCGACCAATGCATGAGATGGGGGAGAGAACATGCGAAAGAAAGCAAGGGAAGCTGACAAGCAGCAAGATGCCGTCTGCTTCCTTTGCATGAAGTATTTCAACACGTGTTGGGGCTTGCCGAAAATCAAAGACACTCACAGCAAGTTCAACAGAGTTAACAGGATATGTTGGCGCAGATAGTGTGGAGTAGTGTGATGGACGCGGTAAACGTCCGGCTGATCGCGTAGTTTGGGTGTACACACTTAATCTTGTATGTGTGTTTAGTTGTAGTTCATAGGATGTAGAATTGCTAGCTGGATCTACGTGAGTTTACGAACGGCTAGGGTAAGCGTAAGATAAGGAAAGCAACGACCTGACGATGTCTGAAGCCATTGGGCCGAGCAACTTGCCACGCGATGACGCGTGGCCCGATTGGGCCGATGACGCGTGCGCGCCTCAACGGCTTTCTTCGTTACACTCACGACACTCGACGACGACGACTGCCCGCCGTCCTCTGCCACAGCGTGGACATCGGCACCAGTCATTTTGTTTTGTTCTTGCTGTCTTTTACTCTCTCCGGCCATTTTGGATCTCTGCGTCATTTTATTTTTCTCTTCTTTGGAGCGGGGCCGGCCTTCGAGTCGGCTGCGTAACTTGCCGCCGACTCTTCCGCCATGGACCTCAGATACTACGCATATCATATCCTGACTAGCTGTCATTCCATCTCCTCCTACTGTTACATATACACACCTCAGACAATCGCAATTTCTATCCAATTCCCTCTCATCTTATACCCCCGTGCTGAAGCGGTCGTGACCTGTTGCACAACAAGATGTGAGTCAGTTTCTCTACAATTTCCTTCCCCAGTTCCCTTCGCATTTCTGCCATTCCGTGTGGTTGGGTTTTGTCCGCCATCTTTCAGGCATATTCACGGGGTCTTAGCCAGACTCCTATTTCCCAGCTTCAATGTTAGTCCTTGGATGAAGCATCGTTGTCTGTATTCCCCGCACCACTTCCCATATGAGTTGTGGTGTGGTATTCCCCCATATGCGACCTCGCAGGAGAGTGATCGTCGGGTATTCCTCCCCACATGCGACCTCGCAGTAGAGTGTTCGTCGGGTATTCCTCCCCACATGTGACCTCGCAGTAGAGTGTTCGCTGGGTATTTTCATTGCATAGCGCACATATCTCCCATCCGCACATCAGGAATTCACTAGGTTGTTTTCTTCTTGTTGCACGCATGATGGTATTCACACTGTCTGTGTCATGCATGGCTTTGTGTGGGGTTTCGGTCCGGTTGCACCTGAAGTCGTCCCTTCAGCGAGCTTCGCTCTGGAGCCATGCTCTGTAGTGGAGTGTTTGGGTCTCCTTCTGGTTGCGCCCGGGACTCGCAGGTGTACTGGGATTGACCCTGCCAGGATTCACTCACCGCTCTGTCTGTCGAGTTGAGTGTTCCACAGCTATTTGGGAGCACCGAGTCCTGGTCGGTCAATTTCATTGACAAAACACACATTTGCCTATCACGGTGAATGTGCACGATTTATCTTATACTGACATCAGGCGCACTCATACAGAGCATAGTGCTTGCCTTATTGTTATTCTTGGCACTGTAATACACGAGTTTATATACTAGAAAGTCTACGACTCATAAGGAGTCAGATAAAGTCAGTGAGTCGGAATGACTCGAGTCCGTGAGTCACGATGACTCTTGCTAGGCTGTACAATGCAGCACTAGCGGGTTGTACGAGCAGCCTGAAGGCTCTCGCTCCAACAGGATAACACCGTAATCCACCGGCCGCCGTGACCACGTCGAGAAGGTCCTTTCAGGCCTGCTTTCTTTGCCACACTGCGGGCTTGGGCGGCTCTCGCACTCTAACGCAAACTCGTCCGTCCGCTCTTCTGCTCCTGTACTATTCCTCTGTGGGTCACCACAGTAGCAAGTGAATTAAGGTTGACGTTGCGTAACTCTAATGTACCACCCAGTGTACATAAGAACTCGTGAATCGGAAAGTACCATAAGTATAGGATTACTCTGGATGTGCTGAGCCATAAAGTGTGTCATATTCGCGACAGGCGATGGAACTCATGAACTGCGACCGACGATGGCGAACCCGGAATATCACTCAGTAGCATGATACTATATTTATAAGCACTTCATCGTACATTCCTTGACAATCAAATCGCGATAAGACCTTGCACAGGCGAAGTATCAGTAAATACGTGAAGAATACATTTAAAAACATACCAGCGCACACAGACAACAACAGACACATCCAGCCCCTCATCCTTGAGGATCTTCATTTTCTTCAACAACTTTGTCCCCTTCAACTTTTCATATACCTTCACATCTGGATCCTCGAAATCGTCGTAGCGTAGACCTCGTATCTTCATAGAAAGCGCGATTCTGGCCATCCCAATCCTCACAGCGCCTTCAGGAACCCGCCACCTCGACTCCACGGCCTCAATCAATTCATCCTCTACGTGCTGCTGGTGCGTGAGCCCCGTAAGAGAGTGGACCCAGGCGTCTAGGAACACCCATGCATTCGCCTTCAACCAGCTCCGGAAACGTGATCACATTGTCCTCTCTATTGATGATCCCTTTACGACTCATCGGTGAATGAGCGAAATCAATCTCCACTCTCGGAACATGCGATACAAAGGCGAGAAACTCCTGTAGAGGGGCTGAGAAGAAGGTTGAATTGTTCAGATCGCCCTCGATGAGGCGCACCTCCTGTAGGGTGCATCGCGATCTGTCCATGAACGCACGAAAATCCACCCAGTCCGTGTCGATGAACCCGCTATGTTGGAAAAGGCCCCGAAGTGCAAATGTCTGGAGAGCGGGGCATTGCATATATGACAAGATGACGAGGGGGCTCCGTATGGCGAGGAAAGTAAGGCGCGGGAAGATGTAGATAGAGGGGGGTGTCTGTCTTCGAAGGGTATATGTAACGGGGCGGGGGCCCTCTCGGTAGCTGTCCGTGAAGGACACAAGGTTCCGACACTGGGATAAGATGTCAATGATGTACTGATAGTTGTAGTACCCCAAGACAAGCTCGAGATGAGTGATTTGGGGCCAAGGTAAGAGAATGACGCGTGGTAAATTGATGGAGACGAGCGCAGCATCGAGAATAATATGTGTCAAGCGAGGAGCTTTGGAGGCAATGTCGAAGCAGACTCGCCCCGAATCTGGCTCGTATATGTTCTCGACTTTCAGACACAATTTTGTGAGTATGCTCATCTCCGGTGCGTCTTTGAGAACATACAAGGTTTTGAAGCAGCACGTAACCTGAAGCTCGGATAAACGTGACGCGTGTTGTGATAGCATACTAGCACTGCTAGGCGTGAGGTCGACAAGAGAGACCTCCAGAGGGGTGTTTCCAGACCGATTCAGAACCTCTTCGAGGATAGGCCCATGGAAATCCCTTCGCAAAGAATCGCGACCTACAAACGAGTTCCATAGGCTGGGGGTCTGCCACAGTGCAAGCGCTCTCCAATGCCTACACACCTGTCCGAGAAGCCATGGCATTCGAGCCTTGAAGATATGAAACGGCTTCTCGCAAGTCAGCGAGAAGATGTAGGAAAGGATCTCGGGGGGTAGAGACTGGACGGGAGGGTTCAACATAATGTGCGCGTTCAGGACGCCTTCGGCTTTGGCGTGAGTTTGTTCGGCTGCCTGCAGGGCTTCACGGAGGCGAGCCACTCGAGCCTCGGCGTCATAGAGCTCGACGCGCACTGCATCGATGAAGGTTTTCATCTGCGGGCGAGCAGCGCTGATTTGTTCACGCGATGCGTGGCCATCGAAGAAATGTTGAAAGGGCGATGGCGCGTCGTACAGGCGTGGTAAGACGTTGGTGGAATCATAACCACAATTAGGACAAAAAACGCCTAAGGAGCAGGGTCAGATTTGACTGCGTCAAAAGGTGGAGAATTCCGCACCTGGTTGCGTACTAGCCATCTCGCAATGTACGGGAGCTTCAACTGTTCGCGGGCCGTTTCAATATATGTGTCGAGAAGACAGGTTGCCACAATTCGAGCCTGCGCTTTCCGGGCTGATGGTATTGTGATGGTACGCGACAAAGTGATAATTGACCACGTGCTTCACCTCTCAGAAAGGGGCTATTTTATTGAAGCTGTTGTCACCAGTTGTCACTGGGCATGGAGAACACAAAGACAAGAGTCAGGTCGCGCGCGCGGGGGCGAGAGAAGGTAGCTAGAGCTGTTCCGTTAACGGTCACGACGACACTGGACGTAGTACGTCTGAAAGCAGCGACTCGAAGCTTCACACCCAGGACGGTCTTACCAACATTCTCGATATCTTCTACATCCCGCCCAGAACTGATTGGCATTGAGCAAGTTCGGTCTGAGATTCCAGGTTGGGATATCAGAGATCCTGAAGAAAAAAAGAGAGAAGTTGCGTAAAGTTGGTGACAGTAGGGACGGCGCCCCAGGCTGAGATCTTGGATGTGGCTAACACAACTGTAACACATAATCCTGTAAGTATGAGCTCTTCGAGCTGGTAGGTTGCTATCACTATTGAAATTATCCTGTGGTTCGTCGACAAAGAACAGTACGTAAGACAAGGGAAAAGCTATTGACAACAAGCGAAAGCAGGAGGAAGCCGACAAGAAATGAGGCGCCTTCTGCCCCATGTAACTACACGTCGATGAGAGGATATAAAATCAGAAAGTCAACATCCGCGAGCTCATCAACCCATTGAGTGTGTTCTGCACCACCTTGAACTTGGCAACCCCACACCTCTCACTCTCGATATGCTGCAACAGCGCACTCAAAGTGGTGAACTGCACCCTACACGTATCCAGCGGGCAGAAATATATCTTCTGCTGATGCTTCGGACTCGCAAGGTGCTGGTTCAACGCCCGGAGTGAAGAATACGTCGAGTGGCAGAGGTAACACTCGTAGGCGCAGCCGTTCCACGCGCTGGTGTTGGCAGAGTACTGTATGTCGCCGCCTGTGAGGAGACGCGACGGATTCGTGATGACATTGCTGGTGTCGTACTGGCGCACACGTTCGTTGACGATAGCGCGCGTGGCGCCAGACGGACACGAACCGGATTCGAGGTGGAGGACGAGCGGGAAACAAATCCTTGGCCGCAGCGGGCACCGGGGCAGATGAAAGCTTTGGGTTTATGCGTCGACGAATTCATGTGCTGGGAGACCGTCAGTACGCAGCTAGTGTGAACAGAGAGCCAAGCACATACCGCACGGAGGTTGTTATCATTCTGGAAATCGCGCTTGCACTCCACGCAATAGCTATGGTTCGGCGACTGCCTATAATGCTCGGATAATCCGCGGTCGTTGACGAACAACTTGTTGCACTTTTCGCAGTAGTGATGCTGGCTATGATAATGGGTTTTAAGGCTCTGGTCCGAAGGAAAGAGAGTATTGCATGGCTGGCAGTACGAGTGGCGGGGGCTCTGAACGTAGTGTTCTTTCAGACCAATGTCGAAAAGTCGAGCCCGCAGTCGTTACAGATATGGTGGTTGCCTGAATGCCTTTCATGCTCGTCAAGCGCGCGGGAAGTCTGGAAGTATCTCTGGCAACGGTCACAGTACGCCATTGGACACCTAGGGACCAGTCAGTTGCGGCGACATAGGCGAATGGTGCAGGACGTACTGGAAATGATGGGAAACGAGGACAGACAGCTATTCAACGACGTCCGACAGCAGCGCGCACAGCGATGGCGATGGCGGGCAAAGGAGTCGAGTGATAGTAATGAAAGAGCAAGCGTCAACCCTGACTGTCGCGTTCCTTCACATTTTCACGTTTCTACGGTACATCCAAGGTACATCCGCGCGTTATCTGGAACAAGTCAATAACGATGTCGTATCAAAATAACATGTATAAAAAAGGATCAGACATCCAAAGGAAGGACATTACAACCCGCATCGCGCCACCCCCACTCCACATCCAGCGCAACCAAACGGCGGCCCACACTCCCATGCCAATGGGTTCAACATGTTTACGGAGGGGGAATATGCATGCTTCAATGGGGGAGTTCTCATAACGAGGACGCTCGAGTGGAAACTGCGAATGTACGGAAAATTTTCATCGTGCATGCGTGATAGCATTGACGGAAACAAGGTAGGTCGACGCTCACCTTGTGATTCAGAGACGACGATATCCAGGAAAATCTGAAAGGAGGATGGGTTAGAAAGAGGTCAAAAAAGAGGCATAAGACGAAAAGAATCAGACTAAATGGCACTGGCAAGTACACTGTGCGCCCCGTAGGACGCGTGTTCGTTGCGAACGAACAAGCTCTATTACTCGGCATGGTCGTGTAGGACGGGGAAGAGAATAAAGTCATCATGAAAAAATTACTGGAAATGGTACACACCTTGAAGAGATGATTGAGCCACTTTGGGAGCAGAAATTTTGCTATATAGCCACAAATTGAAACTCCGACTGCCGTCTAGGTCGCCGAGAACCTGCCGCACAGCTCCCGAAATTGGTTTGTCGTGTACACTTCGTTGACTCGCGTCAAGTTCAAAGTGCTCAAAACTTCTCTAATGTCTACACCAAGTACGGCCTCCATCTTTTCGTCGTCAATGAAACGTGACGTCGTTTAACAGATTTTTCTTGTCCTAATTGTGGCTACGATGCCGCCACCCTTCAATCCCGCCTGTACATCGTGCCATCGCCCTTTCAACATCTCTTCGATGGCCACGCATCGCGTGAAGAAATCAGCGCTGCTCGTCCCCAGATAAAAACGTTCGTAGATGCTGTGCGCGTCGAGGTTTATGACGCCGAGGCTCGAGTCGCTCGCCTCCGTGAAGCCCTGCACGCAGCAGAAGAAAACCACGCCAAGGCCAAAGGCGTCCTAGACACGCACGTCATGCTCAACCCTCCCGTCCAGTCTCTACCCCCCGAAATCCTTTCCTACATCTTCTCATTGACTTTCGAGAAGCCGTTTCGTATCTTCGAGTCTCGAATGCCATGGCGTCTCGGACAGGTGTGCAGGCATTGGAGAGCGCTTGCATGCCAGACCCCCAGCCTATGGAACTCGTTTGCAGGTCGATATTTTTCTCCGTGCGCTTTCCACGAGCCTATGCTCAAAGAGGTTCTCAACCGGTCCGGAAACACCCCTCTGCATGTCTCTCTTGACGGCCTCACGCTTCAATGTACTAGTATGCTAGCACGACACGCGTCACGTTTATCCGAGCTTCAGGTTACGTGCTGCTTCGAAGCCTTATATGATTTCAAAGCTGTACCGGAGATGAGCATACTCACAAAATTGTGTCTGAATGTCAAGTACATATTCGAGCCACACTCGGGGCAAGTCTACTTCGACATTGCGTCCAAGGCTCCTCGCCTGACACACGTTGTTCTTAATGTTGTGTTCGTCTCCCCCGATTTACCACGCGTCCTTCTCTTACCTTGGACTCAACTTACCCATCTCGAGCTTGAGTTGGGGATCAACAACTATCAGACCATCATTGG
Organism: Hymenopellis radicata; assembly: GCA_015501595.1. Lineage (NCBI taxonomy): Eukaryota > Fungi > Basidiomycota > Agaricomycetes > Agaricales > Physalacriaceae > Hymenopellis > Hymenopellis radicata. Next base: position 19,529 of record JADNRX010000239.1, on the reverse strand, counting down.
CATCTTATCCCAGTGTCTGAACCTTGTGTCCTTCACGGACAGCTACCGAGACAAACCCTACGGCGTCTCCATTAAATATCTTCTTCCAAGACGAACTTCACCCTCCTCCATCTACGTCTTCCCGCGCCTCACTTTCCTCGCCATACGCAGCCCCCTCGCCATCTTGTCGTATATGCAATGCCCCGCTCTCCAGACGTTTGCGCTTTTCGGCTCGTTCGAAGATGACGAGTTCACCGAAACGGACTGGAAGGATTTCCGTGCGTTCATGGACACATCACGATGTACCCTACAGGAGGTGGCCTTCATCCCTGCGACCTACTCCATGGACGACCCAAGGAGGTTCTCAGTGCATGTACAGAAGGTTTTCACGTTTGTATCGCATGTCCCGAGTGTGAAGATCGGCCTGTATAAAGGCATTAGAGGGATCTAAGGGCGGATACCTCCGAGGATCTGATCATGTTGCCGGAGGTTTAGATCAGGTATTGACGCTGAAGGCGTATGCCCTGCACCTGCGCGCCCAAATGTGTTCAGCTCTAGTGACACGTAGAGGATGCATTGATTGGGCGTCGTCGTGGGTTTCTGAAGGCGCTGCGAGGATTAGAATTAGATTGACCGAAATCCAGCTGTCCATGATTTTTGAGTCGGATCCAGATGTAAGGGCCCGTATTGCAGGAAAAGTTGAAGGGAACAGAGCTCGTCTGTATTTCAGCCGAGGGCTCATCGTTAGATGGGTGAATACAGAGGATATTTAAATTTCCTCCGCTGGTTTCTGCATGTTGTGGGAGGCGTTCAACGAGTGGTGGCATCATGTCCTGGTCCAGACAGTCGCGTCATGGGGTACATGAGGCTCCGCACCTCCGAGTCAGGCTCAGTTGCGCGCATAATTGAACGTTCGCGGTAACCAGAGAAGCGATCGGTACAAGGCTACTTCAGTTTGACTTCAGTAAGGATTATACTCCAATTATACATGAGAACACAACAGAAAGAGCATGATGAATCTTCAATCTCAGTGGGCGATGTAAGTACTGATTGTGAAATGGTAAGCTGTTGGTAGAGGACGGTTGTTGTAAGAAGGTACCCAGCTTTCAAAAAGTTTCCTATAGTATGTAGTCACAAATTGAATCCGACTGCCGTCTAAGTCGCCGAGAACCTGTCATACAGCTCCGAAATTCCAAATATCCTAAACTTAAGTGTAGTGATTGACGCCGCGCTTCGTGCAGTCAACCACGACATTATTACAATTCATAATAAAAAGTACACAAGTCCAATCATACCTTATCTCCCTCCACCTCCCCTTCTTCCTCCTCAATATCCATCAACTCCCTACCCTCCTCAACCATCTCCCCACTCTTACACCCCACAGACCTCACCACCCCTTTCCTATCCGCCCTCATAACCGTCTCCGTCTTCATACTCTCCAGGACCACCACCGCCTGCCCCTTCTCCACCCGCTCGCCGACTTTCACCTTCACCTCAACAACCAAACTCGGCATAGGCGCCTTAAGACCGCCCTTGAGCGCTCCAAGAATATCCCCGCCTAGCGACAGAAGCCACTTGGGCGACGGAAGCACAAGCGTGGTCTTTTGCCCCCCGACAAAAAGATGCAGGCGCTCCATGGTATTGTGCGATGTTGAAGCAGGCGTAGCAGGCGACGGTTTCTGGGACACAATCGTCGTCTCCCCAAACGCGTTCCCAATCCGCGCGGACAGTGTAGTGGGCGATGTCAGTCGTGCTGTGACGGACGAAAAGGTAGTCGGCTCCCCACCCGCATTCACGGTAAGATCGAATCGATTTGAACCAACAGCTTTCACTGATACACTGACGGCCGGCCTATCCCCGGTATCTTCTTGAAGTGTTATCAACCGTTCATACACGTCGCCTCCAAACCGCCGCGAGTGCAGAGTCGTCCATGGTGTATTGTTCGTTTTCGGATAATCCCTCAACGTCACGAAGACTGCCGCCATCGCAAACACTTCTGGCGACGGTTTCTCTATTGGTGGAAAGAGGTCATCGAAATGTTTCTGTGCCATCTCATCAGAACAATCTTGATACAACCAGACCAAACTGAACTCACGGGAATAAACCCTGTTTCCAACTCTCTATCGATAAACGCCTGGTTGCCCGCAAGAGTCCTCAAGAACTCCACATTCGTCGACACGCCCACGACGTGGTATTCGTCCAACGCTTTCCTCAGCACCCTAAGCGCTTCTGTCCGATCTCGACCATGGGTGATTACCTTTGCAATCATGGGGTCATAGAATACACCAATTTGTGATCCTTGGTTGAAGCCTTGTTCGAGGCGGAGAGAGGGAGATACGTCTCCGGTCTGCGTGGGCGCAAAGACGTGTGTTGGAGTGGGCGTGGATAGATAAAGCAGAGGTCCAGAGTCGGGAAGGAACTGGTTTCGGGGGTTCTCGGCGTATATACGCGCCTCGAAAGCGTGTCCAACCAGAGGAATTGACGATTGGTCGAGAGGGAGAGGATTTCCAGCGGCTACCTAGGCTTTGATGAACGCTGGCTATCAGTAGAAACAGGAAAGCGCAGACCTCTAGCTGCCATTCTACCAAATCCAATCCCGTAATCATTTCCGTTACGGGATGTTCTACTTGTAGTCTCGTATTCCTGGCTTCAATCATTAGTGCTGCAATATAGGAAGTAGACGAGATGACCAACATTTCCATGAAATAGAAATCCTGGGTGTCGTTATCGAAGATGAACTCGACCGTTCCAGCACCGACATATTTGACAGCATTTGCAGCCGCCACGGCTTTCTCTCCCAAGTCCGCTCTAAGCTCCGGGGAAAGGCCAGGTGCAGGAGCCTATATGTTGGTCAGACACCATCGTCATCTCAAAAGTTTCCAACAAACCTCTTCTATTATCTTCTGATTTCTCCTCTGCACCGAACAATCGCGCTCCCACAGACTGACAGCGTTTCCCAACGTGTCTGCAAACACCTGTACCTCCACATGCCGTGGTCGCTCGATGTATTTCTCAATTAGCACGGTATCATTCCCGAATGCCTTAAGGGACTCGCGCTTTGCGGAGGACAGTCCTTCTTGGAAGGCTTCGAACGTGTCTTCGTCAACCGTTCGCATGCCCTTGCCACCACCGCCATGGATAGCTTTAATTAGAACCGGGAAGCCTGATACTGTTTAGCACTAATAGCAGGCCTGACAAGGGGAATGTTAAATTCACCCATCTGCTTTGCTTGCTGGTACAGAAACTCGGGATCCTGATTCTTGCCATGATATCCTGGTACGCAAGGTACACCAGCCGCTGCATCGCGAAATTAATAGAATCTGTCAAGAATGAGAAAAACACGTACATATCATGATATGTTTCGATTCGCTGTCATATATATAAGCAAGTCATTCAATTCGGGAGCAAAGGCGAGTAACCTTTTCGAGCCCATACTGACGATGGCACTAGACGGCGGGCCAATGAAGACAATGCCCTCGTTGTGTAAGCGTTCCGCAAAGGTCGCGTTTTCGCTTAGGAAACCATAGCTATACAATGCGTTCGAAATTAGTTGGGCACTTGTGGAAGGGAAAGTTGTATACCCTGGATGTACGGCCTGAGCTCCACTTTGCCGACATACGTCGATGATTTTATCCATGCGAAGCTGAAGAGTGGATCAACCTATGTCAATATCAGACAGACATAACACGTACATAACTTTCGGAAGAGGGTGCTGGTCCAATGCAATATGCCTCATCTGCCTTGGGGTGATATGAGGAACGGCAAGACGAGACGGATCTTGGGTGGCGGGCTGACCATCTGAACATGGAGTGCATCCTGATCGACCTCGCTGTATACCGCGACCGTCTTGATTCCTAGCTTCTTGGCTGTTCGTATTACTCGACAGGCAATTTCTCCCCTGATTTAGTGTGTTATTGAGATGGGCGAGTTCATGTAGAAATTGGAAACGCACCGATTAGCAATTAGGATCTTGTCAAAGTGCGGTCGACGAGTAGTCGAGCTGTCCGCAGTTGCTGGTGCACTCAGAATTAGTAGGTGTGGTCGAATTGGTGAAGTGAACGCGTACAGAATGCAACCTCGTCCTTCAGAGAGTTATGGAAAGCCCGCGTTTCAACAGAAACCATCGGCAACTTTAGTCTTGTCTGTGACGTCGATGGCGTGGCGAGCGTCCGTTTCTGTAGAGCAGTAATATGTCGTATGGGTGCGGTTTGGGTATGCATCGAGGAGCGAGCGAGCGCTGGGTCGTCTGTAGCATCGTCGTCGTTGGAAATGACGATGCGGGGAAGGCTGCCGGACCTTTTCCGGAGACACCGATGTACAGCCACCGGCAGCTTCTTTGTTCTTGACTTCCACTTGCTAGATTCCTTGAAAGGTTTGTGGTTAATGTCTATACCAGGTGGGGAATTCTTCAATTCTCCACCTTTGACTCAGTCAAATCCGATACTCTTCCTCAGGCGTTTTTTGTCCTAATTGTGGTTATGTTTCCACCAACGTCTTATCACCTCTGTCCGACGCCCATCGCCCTTTCAACATCTCTTCGATGCCACGCATCGCGTGGAGAAATTAGCGCTGCTCGCTCCCAGATAAAAACCTTCACCGATGCAGTGCGCGACGAGCTTTATGACGCCGCGACTCGAGTCGCTCGCCTTCGTGAAGGTCTGCAGGCAGCCGAACAAAATCACGCCAAAGCCAAAGGCGTCCTGAACGCGCACATTATGCTGAACCTCCCGTCCAGTATCTACCCCCCGAAATTCTTTCCTACATCTTCTCATTGACTTTTGAGAAGCCGTTTCATATCTTCAGGTCTCGAATGCCATGGCGTCTCGGACAGGTGTGCAGGCATTGGAGAGCGGTTGCATGGCAAAGCCCCAGCCTATGGAACTCGTTTGTAGGTCGAGATTCTTCGCGAAAGGCTTTCATGGCCTATCCTTGAAGAGGTTCTCAACCGGTCTGGAAACTCCCCTCTGGAGGTCTCTCTTGTCGACCTCACGCCTAGAAGTGCTAGTATGCTAGCACAACACGCGTCACGTTTATCGGAGCTTCGGTTGACTTGCGGCTTCGATACCTTGCGTGCTTTGAAAGACGCGCCAGAGATGAGTATGCTCACAAAATTGTGTCTGACTCCAGAGCATTTCGACGAAGATCCGGAGCCTGTTCACTTCGACATCGCATCCAAAGCTCCTCGCCTAACACACGTTGTTCTTGATGCTACTCGCGTCTTTGTTGATGTACCACGCTTCATTCTCTTACCTTGGCCTCAAATCACCCATCTCGACCTTGAGTTGGGGTACGGCAACTATCATTACATCATTGACATCTTATCCCAGTGTCAGAACCTTGTCTCCTTCACAGACAGCTCCGAAGAGGATGCCCATGCCGACGGCGAACTGGAACATAGAACACGAGCACCTCCCGCTATCTGTGTCTTCCCGCGCCTCATATTCCTCTCCATAAGCGGCCCCCTCACTGTCTTGTCATATATGCAATGCCCCGCTCTCCAGACGTTTGCGCTTCCGGGCTTTTCCCAATGCACTAGGTTCACCGAAACGGACTTGGCGCATTTCCGTGCGTTCGTGGACAGATCGCGATGCACCCTACAGGAGGTGTGCCTCATCCCCGAGGACGATCTGAGCAATCCAACAACATTCTCACCTCTGCAAGGGTTTCTCAGCTTCGTATCGCATGTCCCGAGAGTGGAGATTGATTTCGCTCATTCACCGATTGGTCATAAAGGGATCATGTATAGAGAGGACAATGTGATCGCGTTTCCGGAGCTGCAGGTATTGACGCTGAAGGCGAATGCATCGGTGTTCCTAGACGCTGGGGACCAATCCCTTTGGGGGCTCAAGCTCAAGCGCCAGCAGCATATACAGGATGAAGTGATTGGAGCCGTCGAATCGTCGTGGTGGGTTCCTGAAGGCGCTCCGAGGATTAGGAAGGCGAGAATCGAGCTTTCTAGGACAATACAAAGTCTACGCCACGACCATTTTGAGGATCCAGATGTGAAGGTGCTGTACGAAAAGTTGAAGGGGACAAAGCTGTTGAAGAAAATGAAGATCCTCAAGGATGAGGGACTGGATGTGTCTGTTGTATTCTGTGTGCAATGGTATGTTTTTACTGTATTCTTCCTTTCACGCGTACTACTGATACTTTTCCCTGGCAAGGTCTTCTCACGACTGGATTGTCAAGGAAAGCACAATGAGGTGCCTATAAGTGTAACTAAAATGACGCAATTCTTAATGGGCTATTGAGCGATATTCCGTGTTCTCCATCGTCGGTCCCGGTCCATAGGTTCAATCGACTGTCGTGAACGCCGCCGTGCGACTATTGCATGCCTGTACAACGCACTTTATGGTTTAGCACATACAGAGTGAACGGCGCGGGTTCGCCAGGATGAACTTGTTACTTGAGGACCGCTGCATCACGCATATTGACTTCCTGATTCTATATACCTTGGGAATATATCCCTAACTCTGAGCATCAATTACTGATCTGCAAATAGCCTATCACTGGGAATAACTGAGCAGACTCGGAGGGCCTAGGGTGCTTCCGTCACGTCGGGACGCGACACGCCGCCTCCAGATGCGAAGTATACCTGCGGCCGAATTTCTCGTCGGAACAAGAAGTGTCTCTGGCATGCGAGAGAGGAGGTTACCAGGGGCCAGGTGGAGTGCCAAGCGCACATCGCTTCCGAACAATATCACTCATGTACGTCCAATGTACGTCCCTTAGATGCGCCACCAATACGCCACCGTATTGTCACGCGAGCCCCTGAAGGGGCTCCGTCCTCTAAACGGGAGATCGAATCCCAAGTTAGGGCTTCCGAACCCAGCTTTTGTTGACTGTCAGTTGTCCCTCCCCCGTCGTCTTGCGCACACCTCAAAGAGAGATCGCTTCTGAGGAGTGTGAGCTGGAGTTCAAGTCATTCTGAGGTTGTCATGAGGAGCGAAAAGGCTTTGATTAACGAGAAACGTAGATATATACAGTCACGATGAACCTATCCAAATAATCCGCGTACTATCCGTCTAATCCATTGCACGACCATATCACAAATTCGATACTGACACATGTAGCGTAATATCTTCCTTGTAATGGGTTCCGGTGGTATACGTAGATGAACCCATGTTCGAACGAACTCAGGTGGAAGTTCAGACCAGCGGTCATACTCATTGAAGTCGTATTCGCGGGGGACCGTATGCAATAGGTTCTCATCAAGGTGTGAGACGTGCTGCTCAAAGAATTGGAGAGCCTCCTCCGCTGTAAAACGCGCGCGAACATCCCAGGTCACCATGCCGTCGATTAGAGGTGCCAGGATAGGCGCGAAGGGAGCCAGGTGCTATAGTAGGTAAGGACCAAATCACAAGTAATCTGATAGAAGGGGCGCTCACTTGAAAAACCCGTCTGAACATCATTCCCAAGCACCCCACATCGAATGCGAAGGGCTCATAGTCATATTCACCTTGAGATAAATCCGTGGGAGCATTAAGTGATGCGAAGAAGCCGCCCTTGACTGGCAAGCGACAGGACGCATGCGTGGCAGAGGCAGGGAACATCAAGGCGAGGTTGAAATCGAATAAGACGTACTTCATCCGACCATCCTTTCGCATGGCTGATCGCAGTGGGTATGCACGACCTCTGCTATCAAGCGCAAAGTGATTTACCAGTGTATTACGTGGCGCAATGTCCTAAGCGTTGCTCCAGTTGAGTGTGAAACGGAATGGCCGCTGAAACTTACTCGATGCACGATGCCGGAGCCGTGTAAGAACGCCAAAGCCGACAATAGAGAATGTATCACGACACGAGTCTCCGCAACACTGTTGAACCATGGAGATGCGATGGCGTCACCCCATCTAATGAGAATCAGGATGGACATTTGTCGAGCGAACAATTCCCTGTACTCACCGTGGCATAACCACGAGCCAGTGTCCTGCAAATGGTAGGATGTCCAAAATTGGCAGAATCCCGGAATAAACTTGTCGGGTCTTTTATTCTGAGCTTTCAGGAGGAAATGCATGATCCGAGACTCTTCGCTCTCCCGTCGAACGAGCTTCACGCGACATGGCGATGTTCTTTGTCCTGCGCGAAAACGACGTTTCCCTGTGATATACGTTTGTCCTCCTATTCCCATATGCTCAATGGCAAGGTTCTTACCCAAGCGTCGGCTAAGTAAGGAATCTTTCCTGTATCCTCTTCAAATGATGCATCCGCCTCATCGTGAAATGCATACGGAAACTCGCCACCCAGTTTGCTCGCATTAGGGAGATAAGGACCACACGGGCAGTCCAGCCCAGTGTTTCATTTAAGCAGAAATGATTGTAGAGAGTGTATCCGCGGTCCAGTAACCAAGGTCGCGCAGAGTCCTCCCAGAACCTCATGCGCTTCAAAAGATTGAATTCCGAGGTACCGGGGAGAATACTATGATCAAGAGAGAAATCGATCTGCGAGGATTTAGCGAGGTATGTCTATTTTCTGTTCACGCACCTCCAAGTCGCGTTTTTCCATGCTCGTGGTCAAGAAACGACACGACTAACTGAGTGTTACTGAGGAAGCCGCACGGCCACGTGGCTCGTGATTACCTTGGTCACGTACGGCAGTTGAAGCTTGAAGCTTGAAGTCATCCATTGGCGTATCGACCGTCGTTACTGCATATATGTACCGTCGTGACAGTTGATCTACAGGCTCGTGGCGTCCTTCAGAGAAAGGGCGCCGACTCGGAACCAGTTCAAAGAGCGCCACACTAACATAAAATGACAAACTACATTTGATCTACACTATGGTAAGTATAAGTACACTGTTGGTATAATACATGAGGAATAAGTTAGATCTAAATGAATGATGTTGTGCAGTAGTGATGAATAAATAGATGCTATGCGTGAGAGAGCGCTGTACGTGCAATAAATAGTTCGTGTCCGTGCATTGTAGGTCCATGAGAAAGTCGAGCTCATGCTCCCGCGTCCTCCTCTACGACATCATTTTGTCGAATGACTTTTAAGAATATGCTTTCCAAGGACGCCTTTTCGACCGTGAACTGAGGAATGTCCCCAGAGGAGGACAGAATGTGGAAGAGTTGTGATAGCGAGAACTTGGGTCCTATGGGCACCTCGAAACGGGTGGCGACATCGTCAGCCATTCGGCTCCCAGGAATTTGTGACATCAGGACTTGAGCCTGTATAGTCTCTTGTCGGGTCCGGCAGGTGAAGTGTACTTCATACGTCGCGTAACGTGCGGCCAAAGAATCGATGGTTCCGACGGCTACGCATCAGAAATAGATATGAGTACATGCTCTGGAAATGGAGCGAGGAATTTACCTAACATGCGCTTGGCAAGAATGCCGACCTTGTTCGCCAGCGCAGACGCCTCTTCCATCGAGTCTGAGAAAGGACTGTTAGTATTCGTTGGCTAGGTAGTAGCGAGGTCTTACGGGTTGTAATCACGACCGCCTTCCCACCGCGACATTTTTCAGCGTTATCCACATGTCTCGCTTCATCTTCACATCAACACCAGTCGAGAATTCGTCGATGAGGATGACAGAAGGATTGCCTGACGAAACGTGAACAACACACTTGAAGACTAGAAGAAAAACTTACCCATTAGCGCGATAGCAAGCGACAGTTTCCTCTGATTGCCTCCGGAAAGTTTACTCGCCAACCTGTCGGCGTACGAAAGTAGACCGGTGGCGCCCAGAAGAGATCGAACATTGTTATGAAGCACCGCCCCTGTGCCTAAGCCTTTCAGACGTCCGTATATCTGCAAGTGCTCCTTGACGGTCAACTGCGAGTCGATGGCTGTGAACTGAGGGCAAACTCCAAGCGAGAAGCGGCCTTCTTCGGGAAACGTTTAATAGATTGGCCTGCAATGAAGACATCGCCTGTATCTGGTACAACGTCTCCACCTAGAGTTATAAATGTGAACAATAGTCGTGAGGTATCAGAAAGAGTAACATACGAATCATGTTGAAGGTCGTAGTTTTTCCAGCACCGTTGGGCCCGAGGAGTGCAAATATTGTATCACTCCCTGCACTCATCGTAACATCGTCAACAACCTTGTTGGTCCCGTATGTCTTTGAAACGCCGAGCACGCGCAGAAGATCGTCTGAAGCAGTGGTATGGCGAGCTTCCGCTAGGACGTCCGCCCTCTCTCGGGAACCAAGCAGCAGCTGGATGTCTTGAGATGATTCTGAGCGTCGAGGCTTCGAGTTCCTGTGTCTGAATGGCCGAAGCAGAAAGCGATCCACTCGAGTCAAGACGCCTAATAGTACGGTAATGTGGAATAGGAGGTAAACAATAGGTCCGCCGTATCGCATGATCGTGCCGGTTTGCAAAGATGATACGGTGGCGTCGCCTGTGCATAACAGGGAGAACAAATTGACTGAGACGAAGGCGGCACGTTCCTAGTAAGGATTAGAAAACGCTCGAACAGCCAGACTCTGAACTCACCACGCTAGCGACTGGGGAGAGTAACGACAAGGTGAAGTTCAGGATGGTGATAATGTGATCAGCGTCGGACGTCTTGGCATAGGTTAGAGTGAAGAGATAGCCAGCGAAGTAAAGCTGTACTGCGCTGTCAGTCTTGCTTTGTATGAGTCGAGCGAAAAACGCACTAAAAACATGACCGCTTGATAACCAGCAGAAGCAGCAAATGCACCCAGAGGACTTGAGACGACCAGCGAGAAGCAGTACGATAGAAGCGTTGCTGCGATGCCATACAACACCATAACAAACCACTTGGAGTTCGTTAGCATACATAATCTAAAGAGTAAAGAAACCACTTACGAAGAGCCCGAGGCCATGGAACTGATCAGAAGCTACAATCGCGAAGATTGTGACGATAATGGAGGAAGCAATAAGCGAGAATATAACGTCAAAAGACAGATGTCCCAGCCACAAGCCGAACGGATCCGAGAGCCCATTGGAGAACTGCATCGCTTGGACAGCTGAACTCCGCTCCTGCGCTACATACAACGCGTAAAATGCGGGAAACACGGCCTATATCGCAGTTAGTCTCACTCTCAAACCAAGGGTAACAATAATTACCATCGTAGCTCCAAAGAACGTGGCCCACTTGAGAGCGTCAAGCGTGCCGGCATCCACAGCCGGGAAAGCTTCGTAGTTCGCTTGAATCATTGGCGATGGAATCGCAACCTGACCGGACTTGTTCAGGGCATCATTGTACAGGATGTTATCCACCATGTTGAGCAAGACAGATCCCGTATACCCCGGTGACTCTGCTTCCCAAGCCAACATCGACGCGCTGCCGTCCGCACTCATCGAGATTCCACCATATCGAAGATCTTGATACGTATCCGTGATGGTTTGAACAAAAGTCTTGTTATCGTCCACATCCGCTATGTTCAACGTCGACGTCGTGTTGCCGAGGCTGCGGATCAGGCCTGGAGGATAATTCAAGACCTGAGCGGTGGCCTGGCCGGTTTCGTTGAATATCGCGTCTAGAGCGACTGGCGAAACCGGCATGTACAACGGGAAACTCGAAGTCGCTTTGTAGTGGGGAACACAGGCGGGTGCCCTGTCGCTTATGAAGACCAGCGGTATCGTCGCACCACCAACAGCTACGAGAATCGAGAATAAGGGCGTGAGCCAGCTCCTGCGCGCGATAAGCCTCCGCTTGACGAAGATCGTTACAGTTTGCTGCCACGGTGACATTTGACGTCCTCGGGAGAGTTCCAAGGTAGGCAGAGTAGGTTCATCAACCAAGGTATCCGTCGAACTTTGCGATTTCAACGACGACAGCGAAGGCTTCAGCAGTGGTGCCAGTTCAGCGTCGCTAGATTCGCGCACAGCCAACTGCCTTAGACCGTTCATCAAGTCAAGAAAAATGTCCTCGATGGTCGTGCCGAGTACGTCATAGGAGTGAAGCGAGCCGTCCTTGACATACTCCTCGAAGATGTGAAGAACGTGCTGTACCATGACGGGATCCTTTGTGGCGAGGTGGTAGAGGGCTTGCGAAGAACCGGCGGTCGCGATAGACGCGCCTGGGGTGATCTCACGAATGCGATCCAGGATCTCTATGAGGACGGATGAATTTCCCTTTCGTTCGATCGAAGCCTGGACGGTGTACCCATCTCCCAAGTCGCGCTTTAGAGCGACGGGCGAGCCCTCAGCGACAAGCTTTCCAGGTGCTGCGAGGATGGCAATTTTATCGGCCAGAAGATCAGCTTCGTCCAAGAACTGCATGGGATTAAACGATTGAGAAGCTTTTGAAATAATAAATCACGTACGTGTGTAGTGAAAATGACAGTCCTTTCATGACGCACGGATGTCAACGTCCTCCATAGGGCTCGTCGAGACAAGGGATCTACGCCAGAAGTACATTCGTCGACAAGGACGACTAAAATGAGCTTAAGCAAACACTTAAAAAATCCCGAAATTTAAACTTACTTTGGGACCCTCCAACCAACCCAATAGCCAGTTGCAGCTTCCTCTTCTGACCTCCTGAAAGCGCCGCGGCATTATAGTGGATCTTATGCCAAGATCGCAGTCTCTCAAGAGCTGAGTAATATCCTCATCAGGCTGCGAAAGCGGCGACCACTTTATCGCCCGCCACACGTGAAGATTCTGGTAACACGTCAACTCCGGGAACAGGACATTCTTCTGAGGCACAATCCCCAGGACGCCAGGCTCCGGTCTATCCATCCCATTCTCAAACTGTACCGTGCCGCGAGTGCGCCCCGTCAAGCCCGCGAGGATGGACAGCGTCGTCGACTTGCCCGCGCCATTCGAGCCGAGCAGCACGAAAATGCCGTGCTTGGGTATATCAAGTGTGAGATTATCGACGGCGGTGACGACGTGTTTCTTGGAGCGCACGATGGAGGGGGTAAACGTCTTCCCCAAGTTCTTGATCGAGATGGCAATGCCAGGTTTCAAGGGCTGTGGAACGGGAACCGGTCGCATCGAGAACCAGCGCCTCTTGGGGTGTGGATTGCGGGCATCGTATAGCCGCCGCTCCCAGAGCACCGACAGCACCGGCCATAGGATGATATCGATCTAGTGGTAAAGATCAGCTTTTGGTTAGGCATCAACAGAGTCGCACGTACAATGGCAGCGATGATTAATGGTAGGAGATAGATCCCGTTGTCAGGATCGCCTTTCATGGCATCCGCAGCCATTTGATTGTTCTCAAACCCGCAGATGGCGCGAATAGCAAAGATGTAGAAACCTGGGGGGAAGAGGACAGTGAATACAACCGCGGTGTAGTTGTTGGCAATGGGACTGAACGTCAGGGCGAGGACGGCGAAGATGACTGCGAGGAAGGTCGACGCCACAGCCGCGATCTGGGGACTCTTTCCGAATGGGGCGGCGACGAAGAATGACCAGCTGGCGAGAACTAGGCCGAGAAGAACGTGAATGAAGATAATCATTACGACACTTGTTGCAGAGAAGATGCGATAGTGCCACACGACGGCGACGGCTACCCATGCTGGGAGGTAGATGAGACACTGGCTCAGATGCCACGATATGACCTTCGCAGAGTCCATCAAGCCCATCGCCTTCATGTGCGACGCGACGAGATTTGCGCGTTCGGATGTCACGGCTCCCGGAAGCTGATAGGCAATACCAAGATAACCAACAAATAATGCCAACACCAGCAACTTGCGAATCCCTCTAACATATCCTGTCTATCGTCAATAACCCAGTTCAACTCTAGATACTACGATAGAAGTGCACGTACTAAGACGATAGTCGAGATCCTGTTTCTTATTCGTCTTCTGTGTAAACGGCCACTGAATAGGCGTCACAACTTCTTCGTTGGTCCTCATTTCAATGATAGCCTGCCAATCTGCGTCAGCAATTCGTAGCACACGACCAAAAAGACAGACCTTGTCAATTGCCCATTGTAAGGGGAGGATGCGCAATTCGAAATCACTGTTGTGGTCGACATCCATGTGCGCAACTCCGGCGTCGGCGCGAAGTGTGTAATTGACAGGCCGAACTTCGGACAGGTCGTGGAACACCACGGCTGCGAAACATTCGGAGAGCAAGTTGAAATTCTGGGGACACTCGTTCGGGATGTTATCGGGCGAGTCGACTTGCCTCACGGCAGAAAGCTGGGCGGAGGTGAAGTTCTGTGTTATCCGCGAGATGATGTCTTTTGGAGAAGGGGATGTCGTGCCGTTCGTGGCATCCGCCCAGATGAGCGTCGTCTTGCCATCAAAGGTCTTCTGGAGGTCGTATATTGGAATGGAGGTGCCTATGCCGTACTATCGACGCGTCAGTCTCGCGTGAATGAAGAACGAGGTTTGCGCCGCATACGTTGTTGGGCCTGGAAAGAAAAAGCTGAGCGACGGAGAGGAATACCCCGTAGGCTACGGGAAGCAGAAAGCATCGTAAAATGTTAAGCTGTCAGGCAGATTGGTATCAATGGGCAATTGGTAGGAATCTTGGGAGGAAAGGACTCACGAAAGGATGTTTAAGCAGGACTATCCAGTTCTTCCAAAAAAGCACGCTAAACTGGCGCCAGAAAAGGCTCGCCATGAGCATATGGCAGCAGACGGAGACTGAGCCCGTCTTATATACCTGTACGACTCAGATTTAACGTGTTTTACATACTTATCTCCTTGATGCGAGAAAGCTTCAGGGTCATGCTCAAACTCTGTGAGGTGGTGCTAATCCGCCCCATCACATGAAGGCGGTGCACTCGAATTCGCGATAATTACGCTGCAAAAGATCTGTGGAGAAATAATTAATCCGGATGTGCTGCCCCGGTATTTTCGGATTGCTGTGACGCTCCGTGAGTCGCCAACTTTGAGAGGACGATTGGGCTTGGTTGGGACATACCAAAGCATTTAAGTTACTACTAGATGGTTATAGATGACTATCAATGCGCAGTTGCCAGGACCTAGTCTCGTTAACCCGACTCTACGAAGAAGATGGGATGCTCACGATCTTCTCTGTGTAGCCAGGACCAAGGATTGGCGCACGATCAGCGGCGCGTAATATGCAAGGAGGGCAGGGATGGCCGCCACGGTAGTAAGTAGCAGTCTATTATCCGAATTGGCGCACGACCAGCGGCGCGGCAGGGCAGCAAGGGCTAGCTTACGACAACGGGCCAGCAACGGGCCGCCACGCTTCTTGCAGCCTATTATCCGGACGTGTAAATTTGCATGGCGTGAAGCATTGAGCCTCGAGTCAACGATTATCCAAGTGGCGTTTGGCGTTGAAACGAGACAGATGAACTTGCTCGTCAAGGTCTTTCGAAACTTATCGAAACTGGTAATTGGATGGTCTCCTGTACACATGTACAAACACCGGGATCTCCGGATCGGTATCTAATCACTGGCGATTTGAATATTCAGTTTCATCGCTCAACGATTGCATCAGCTCTGAGCTCGGCGTGCCATCCACACGAAGAAAAGCTGATACTCTGCTGCCATGTCCTAATTTTCAGTTGTCACTGACTCCCCGCTCTTCTATCTGTCTGCCTTCCCTGGTCTTGCCACAACACAATGCGACAGCCCGTACGACGACTTCTACAGACCACGAACGACGACATAAGGGAATACTCTGCACGCGGGCGGCCGGCACAGGCGATGACACTATTCAAGATGAGGACAGTAAGACCAGCAAGGATGCTGAGGCCCGTTAGACGCACGAGCTCATTGAACAACTTCACGACATCAATGCCACTGCCAACGCGAACTTTGCGGCCTCAGGTTTATTCAATGAGGATGCAGCTTTATTTTCAACATCAACCAAAGACTATGTACGTTATTATTCGCTGCGAGCGTCGTCATGATCTGATGCAGATTCAGCCAAATCTAAGCCAACATTCGTACAAATGTTCCTGTGTATTAGTTCGGCTCTACGCTCTTCATTCGCGCGCCTTCCTGATTCGAAGGATGCCTGTCTGACGTTGTGTAACTTTTGTAACGGAAGTGCAGATGGTGTACCACCGTACTTTATGTTAGCCCACGGGACTCAACCGTTCTCTCACTGTAATTTCATCGAGATCTTTGGATGGCATTCCTCTGCCAATGGTCACAATGACCCAGAACGAGCCGACAAATACTTAGCAAGGTTAACGTTGATGTCGGACTCGAGAAGACATTGATTGCGAAACGGAAAGTGCGCGCTCTCTTTCAATTTGCGTGGACCCGGTACGTTCTCTCTCCTGCTTTTTGAATGATTATCATTTACAGACCTGTCAGACCATGTCGTCGAGGCTCGTCGACATCCGTGGAGCTTATCACCCTTCTCTACGTCTTGTGATTTATTATAACTTCGAACTATTAAACAAGAGAGTCGGAGTCCTGGAGTATTGCCGCAAGGGTTGGTACTTAGTGAGCTTGCTGCTTCAGTAAGTCGACCTCTGTTTCGATATAGTTTGTGTTACTCGTGTTTTCGTAGTGGTCTTGTCATCCAAGCCTGAAGAGTTTGTAGTCTTCAACCTGCCATCGGGGCAGACTTGTGTTGCGCGGGCTGGCGACTTTATTGGGTACTAGTACGGAGAATATCTCCAATACCACAATGCAACCGATGCATCAGGTCGGCGCTTCTACACCCCGCTCGACGTCTGGACTACTTATGGAGACTGATGGCAAAATTTCATTCCGTTAACAAGGTTCTCAGCCGGCGCTTACCGAGCGAAACGCTCCAGAGCTGCTCGGCGCCGGTTTTTTGAGGCGATGAGGACACGCCAACAATCCGATCAGCTTGGTGAAGCGACTGGTGTCGAGTCTAACACACGAAAGGATAATGAAAGGAAATAACATTGCACAGAACAGCATACAAGTAAACTAGTAAGACGAAAATCATGTCGCAGGAAAATAATCGACATGCCGTTTTCTGGTAATAGTCAAAACGACACTTCCTAGCCTGTGTTACTCTCGGGTTCCAGGACGAGTCGAAGACAAGTCTCTGGCACTGCCTCGGCGGTAGGGTACTACATCGGGCAGCGTGGCATGAGCCCATGAAGAAAGAGGCGATATAGAGAAAAACGAAAATTTATACTCTAGCAGCCGCTCCCACGAGCATGTGACTTTGAGTTACCCGTTTAGGCGATGGGTCTCGGCCCGCAGAACGAAAAAGTCGACGGCGATGTTGAGGTCGTGTCTGGCTCAAGGTGCGCATACATTTCAGCCATAATACCGTCTGTGATTGAATAGACCACAGCGTCGCGGACGGTCGCGTCGACGAGCTCGACATCCTTCCATACTTCCGCCATTCTCCAGGCCAAAGTCAAAGTCGAACTGTCGCGCAAACTAAGACGGCAGCAGAAGATAGCCCACAAACAGGAGGAGGCCGACAATAGACCGCATCCAGTCACCGGGCTCGGGCGGGGCAAGGAGCACGTATGGGACCAGTGTGACTTGGCCAAGATTCTCGTCTCCGAAGAGGACTTGACCGCGCCGTCTGTGGAGACCGATACAACAGTAGGAAAAAATATCCCCATGCCCACGGTGTTCTCGTACGGCATACGAGAGCCAGAGGCCGCTCTGCTGTTTCACGACCTGCCACAGCTGTCCTCGACACAGTCTATCCTCCAGGAGAACATCATCACTCCGGAAAAGATGAACGAACTCCATATAGAGGCCTCGTTAGCCGAGGCGCATAAATCCAAACAGTTCTCCAGAGTCGTCGATCTCCGCAATGCCAACGCGGACGGTATCCATTTTGAGAACAGGCTGCGTATCATCCGCGAGTTTTCCGCCCCAGATAGACCGTTTAATCCTGGCCGCCAAGAGGTGCAAGGTGTGTCGACAGTACCACCGTACTTCATTTGACTGACAGGCGCTGTAGCTGCTATGTTGACTTATCGTATTCGCAACATTTGGACGCACATGTCGACTAAACGCTACAGAAAGGACGTGAATGCCAAGCGCCGCCTGCGGGAGCTCGTTTACCAACGCGCGCGCATATTAAAGTACCTGAAACGTACTGATCGCGTGCGTTGGGACATGCTCCTGGGTCGTCTAGGTTTGGAGCCAGGCGCAGTGGAAGGCGAACTTATGGTGTAGGGTAGACTCGACATAATTTATTCGCTTTATCCAACCAACTACCACCAGCGTTGTTCCTTCTTTCTGTGGTTAAGACAGCCTCTCAGTGCTTAGTTATCCCCGGTTGACTTGTCGTATTTCTTTCCTTCTTGTTGATTGCCATAGATGGTCTCTGCCTCACATCGTCCGGCTGCCTCTCTTGACTATCGTAACGACGACGTTCTAGCGCTCCGTCAGTCTAGGTGAGATTCGTAGTGTGCTCTCGTTTTTTCAATGATCTTATACTTATATCGTTACAGCAACTTGCGGAACATAAGGCGCGGGCGGATTTTTTCCTAATTCGGTCGAGTTTCGATCGCGCATCTTCCACGGGCGATTCTGAGCTCAATTCTCGACGGAATCGCGTCGGGATGGGCTCAAACCATTCGTATGAATGAGGAGTAGGTGTGGGTACTGCCCACTAGCGGAACTATTATGTATTTTTTCCGTGATGTACTTAGGTAGCAATTTATCTGATTCTGCACCTCTCACGGGCGATTGTGAGTGCCGTCAGCGTCGTGGAGACTTGAGAATTGATATTAGCTGTATTATATGGTAGATAGAGATGCTGAGATGGTCACCTTGGCAGGATGCTTTCTGAGGAGGTTGGGTACCTCTCCGCCACACAAGGCAGAACTCGATGGCGGAGCACAGAGCATTCTAGCTAAGGTGACTGTACCCACACCTGTATATACCCTACAAAACACACTATACCAAGCCTCAGGTCCCCACAACGCCTACGGCACTCACAATCGCCCGTGAGATGTGCCAGAATCATAAATTGATAGCTTAAGTACATTGCACAAGAACTACATTATCATTTCACTAGTGGGTGGTACCCACACCTGCTCCTCATCAATACAAATGATATCAGCCAATCGCAGCACCATTCCGCCAAGAAACGCGCCCAGAATCGCCCGTGGAAGATGCATCATCAAAAATCGACCGAATTTGGAAAGAATCTGCCCGCGCCTTATGTTCCGCAAGTTGCTGTAAAGCTTTCAATCTTGCGCTCCCTGTTTACACATAGTAAACTGTGGAATTCTCCTCTGAGGACTGTGACTTAAGGTACAGCATATTCACAATAATTTCTACATTGTATCTAAACAATTACTACCAGCATTGTTCCTTCTCGCCAAAGTAAGGATCGCGGTCGAGGCAGACCTTCAATTGATAATCGCCCACTCTAATCGCCCACCTGTACATCTTCTGCATGTTTTTCCCCAGCCAGCATCTCGTCGAACATTTTCTTGTAAACCTCCGCGTTTTCCGACTCCAGGACATGCCCGCGGATTGTCAGTCGATCATCATATACCAGCATACATTTCGGACCGTCTTCGTCAATCGTCACGTTCCCGGAAGCTCGCGATCCACCCCGTCGGCTTTCAACTGTCTCTGAAGCTTGATCACGAACGGTTTCTCTCCATAGATGTTTGGGCGGTGGACCATCCGCGTTTACGACTTGTAGGCGTTGTTCGATGGTCTGATCATGATGGCGGATATACCCAATCTTCCTCCTCTCGCCGTTGATAACGACGCTTGTCGATATCCTCACACTCGC